>CM076254.1:15326112-15401112 GCA_038380765.1 Odontothrips loti
ACTGGCGCCGAGGATGCGCGCCACCCGCACTCATACTCCCGTAGGAGTAGTTATCTAACATAAGCTCGACTGCAGAATGGTTTGGCAACGCAGCAGAGGGTCACCCGAGAGTCGCCGCCTAGTGCTGGCCAGCCCTGGCCCTGGCCCGACCCCCTAACGCACGGCTAAACAGATTTGCGCACTCTGTGCTCTGTGGGCCGATGCGGTGACACCAATGTCCGCAGACCAGACCGAACGGTGCCGGAGTTTGCTTCGTCTCTTTCCCCCGTTCGTGGTCCTGGGTCTAATCCTCGAGCCCGACAAGGAAGATGAAGAGGGGAAAGAGGGGCACTCTGGGTTTGGACGCGTCATCGTGTAAACACAAGAGAGCGTGACGAGCCGGGCATCTCTCTACGACGCAGGCAGGTGCGCACGCATCTCCCAAAGTGTGGTGCCTCTCAAGGCGCCACTCTCACCCTCACTTCCGCTGCACTCACCTGGGGCAGGTCCTTGGCGGGGACAATGTGGATGCCGCCGACCTCGATGACGTTGGTGGCGGTGGGGAGCGGCAGGCTGAGGGCGGGGTGCGTGTTGACGAGGACGAGGCTCGTGTTGGTGGCCAGGTCCGCCAGGAGGGGGACGTCTTCGCCGAGGTGCTGGCGGACGACGCGCTGCTCCCGCGGCTGGAAGTAGAGCGCGTGCAGGGCGCGCAGCGCTGCCTGGAACAGGGTGTTGTGGAGGCGCGCCAGGAACGGCATCTCGTCCGTGTACCGCAGCCGCATGCTGGGCACGAAGGCCGGGTTCTGCGGGCTGCCGAAGCGAGCGTGCCCCCACTCGGTGAGCACGCTCGTGGACACGCTCACGACGGGCGCCTGCAACACGAAGAGGGGAGGGGAGGACCCGTGTTCAAATCCCGCCTGCACGCGGGAAAAACGGGGGCGCTGAGGCGCCGTCGGGGTAGGCCAGCCCGCACGGCACGCGTGCGTGGAGCGGGGGTCGGGCTGCCTACCCACCGGGCGGCTAGCGGCTAGCGGCACGTCACCTGGAGGCGGTGCGCCAGCGCGAGGAAGCAGTCCGTGTGGAAGATCTCGGTGATGACGAGGTCGAAGCTCTGGGCAGCGGGGCCAGAGGCCGGCCGCAGCAGCGCGCGCACCGCCGGCTCCGACAACACCTTGTCGCAGTCCCACACGCCGTGCTCCAGGATGCCGACGGTGGTCCCCAGGGGTGTCATGGTCTCCATGAATGGGAGCGTGAAGCCGCCCTGGGACAAACGTCAGGGGGCCGTCGGTACTCGAACCCGCGACACTCGGAGACCATCCGCGAAGGGAGAGTTCCTTAGGCCACGACGCAGATGATACACAAGGATTCGAAGCCAGCGCTTACCTGGTTGATGATGTTGTCCTCGTCCTCGCTGATGCCGATGTGGGCGCAGGGGGGCGGGAGCCCGGACGGAGGCTGGATGCGGCTCACCAGCACCACCTCGTGCCCCCGCTCACACAGCGTCCGCAGCAGCGGCCACGACACCTTGCCCACAATAATTTCGTTGGTAGAAAAATGTACCTCCGCGTAATTTTCCATAGTTTTTCTTTTCCTTTTTATTTTATCCTTAATATTGTGATACGGGGGCGGCGGTAGGCGGGTCATACCGCGAAGTGGCTGTGGCTGTCAACGGGCAGTACGGCGAGGATGCGTGCGGCCTGTGCGGACCCTGGCACCAGGACGGCGGCGGAGAAGGCCAAGAAGGCCGTGAGGCTGGAGCACCGCAGCAGGCGCGCCATCGTGCTGCTGCTGTGGCTCTGGCTGCTGGACTGGCTCCGCGGACAGCTCTGATGATGACTCTCTGGTCCAGACCAGACCCTCCGTGTACAAAACTGCAGCGGCTGCGACGCCAGGGGGAGGGTGCAGATAACGCGCTGTGCAGTCCGTCCCGACAAGAGTCTGCGGTCTGCGGTTTGTCCATGCCCATGAGGACTAGGCTCCCCGACGACGGGGGTGAAGCCAGACTTGGGTTTAGAAGGGGGATTTGCCACGCCGGTTGCCTATATTCAGGCGTTTGTTATGCGGGTTGCCTACTCCGGTCGCCGGTATCGAGTGGGGGGGATGCCCCCCCCCCCCCCTCATGGGATCCCGGGCCGCCCCTGGGCAGGCACGGTACGGTGATTCGACGGACGGACGGTTAGTTTTCCGATACATGGTGTGCGACGTGACGCAGCGTGACGCAGCGTGACGCAGCAGACGTGTGTTTATTTTCGGAGGCAATGGGGGCCGGGGGAATTTTTTTTTCTAGTGCTGTTGTCCACGCCTGTCAGCTGCCGCGCAGTGTCGGGTCAGGAAGCCGCCTCTGCTGCATCGCGTCTTATCCGAGATCTCATCTTTACACCGATTTTGTGAGCCCCCCCCCCCTTTCGGTCTTTATTTTCCGCAGTGCAGCCAAGGCACTTGCCTGACCAGGGACAAGGCGCTCAGCCCGGCCGAAAGGACATTCACCCACATTACCGGTCTGCCATCACCTTGGGGGGCCGCCAAAATATTTTGATGGGAGCTAGCTGTGCTACCGGGGCGAGGGTTCAACAACATGCCTGCTCCCCCCCCCCCCCCCCCCCCCGCGTCCCCTTCATCCCTCTTCCCAATAATGCGTCGCATTGCGTAACCAGTTTAGAAACTAGACCGCGCTGGTCAGCCCCGGGGTAGACAGGAATATTCAACACATGATTTTTAAAACATAGCTTATTTATTTGGTCTAATTCATTCATTTAAAAAATAATATAATAAAAATACAAGCATACACAGATTGAGAGGTATCACAACACATGACAGTCAAAACAGTTTGTGTAGACCTTTCTAATCAAAACACTGCTCAGATGTTAGAGAGTTTGAAAAATCAGTAGAATCTATGATGTTTTTCAAAGGAAAACAGCACATAATTTCTACCTCATCAAATGAAAGTGACACAGCATGCTCAAGATGATAATATATTGCTCTCAACAAAATTTATCACAAATTTACAGGACAGAAATGAAGTAATCTGACAAGCGTGGAAATAAAGCCATACCTGTGTTAATAAATTAGTTTAACTTTATTTCCACGAATCTCAACAGAAACAAATGAGAATCTATAAAGTAAATAACTAAAAATATTTCATTCTGAACTTAAGATTACACACAACACAGGACAAGAAAGAAACAAATCCCTACATTTATACAATGATAAATGTCCACAAAATCTTATCTCTACAGGAAAAAAGAATGTGCAATGACAAAAGCAAAATTTCCCAAGAACAGCTCATTCTTTCACATCTCCAATACCATCTGCATTGATGGCAAAGGTTGCCTCACTCTCAGGTAAGCACGGCGAATCATAAATCTTACATATTCTTGTTTCACCACGGCCCTTTCGGAAATACAACCTAGAAAAGTCATACAATTACAAAGACATTAAATACTAACTAGATTTGATATACATCTAAAGAAACTTTTAAAGCAGGAAACAAAATGTACCTTGTTGTAGATGCGTGAGCAATAATATTGCCACCAATTGGCTTTTTAGGGTCAGCAGCAAAGAGAGATGCACCGTCCACTTGAGCAACCACTTGGTTTGTGATGACCACAGCGACACCAAACTAGAATAGAGATAAGAAAAGATTAAAACAGTTTAACTTTTCAACAAAACATTCCCAAGGAGAGTGTAATTAATATTTACTTCATCAGCCAAGCGAAGTAACATTCTCATGAAGCGAGCAAGATGTTGCTGACGTGCTGCTAACTCCCCCCGTCCAGAATAATCTGTACGATACAAAGCAGTGGCAGAATCCACAATCAGAAGAGCATACCTAGTGTCACGAAGAAAAGAAAAGAAAAGAAAAAAATTATATCAGGGTCAGCAAAAGCGGTGAATACCTTGGTGGATTACCTCAAAGAATAATCATAATTGACTCACCGTGACTCTGCCATCATAGCAGATGCCATTACGAGTAATTTTGTCTGATGATCTGTGTTATATGCCCTCGCAAAAGCAACATTATCAAGCACATCCGTAGGAGATAAGTTATATCTTTCAGCAACAGCAACTAATCTTTCAGGCCGAAAGTTGTTCTCAGTGTCTATGTACAGACACTTCCCCTCCCCACCATTTTGATCAATAGGGAGCTGAAATAAAAATAAAGATTTCTTTTTAAAAAATGTGAATCGAGAGAAGAAAATTCAATATTTCACAGAAATCTAAAAATACTTTTAAAACAGCGCATCACTAGCACCATCAATTTACCTGGCAAGTGACAGCAAGAGTATGGCAGAGCTGAGTCTTTCCTGTCCTGAATTCTCCAAAAAGCTCTGTAATTGAACCTGTTTCAATACCACCTCCAAGAAGGCGATCAAATTCAGCCGAGCCAGTGGTCAATTGGATTATTTCTGAACGTTTCTGATGGAACTCTGTGGCAGTGGTGAAACCCATGGGAACAAGTTTCGAAGACTCGGCCTAAAAAACATAATATTTCATTTAGGAGAAATAAATTCTATGTTGGGATCTGCTTTAGGATTCGGTTACAAAATACTTTACTCACAATGATTTTATCAGCCTTCTGTTCACTGATGCCTTTGATAGCAATAAGGTCCTTTCTGGGAGCAAAAGCAATAGCTTCAATAGTGTTATACCCAGCCTCTTGTAATTTCTTCAAATCTGCAGCTCCAATACCCTGACTCTGCAATACAATAATGAGAGGAAATAACAGTGACTCTACTGATAGATGTATGTTGCACACAAAGACATACCGCAAGTTTTTTGATTGGTTGTGGTCCAAAATCATCCAATCCATCTTCATCAGCAGCACCCTGTGTGGTGCTTGCGGATGCAGCAATTTGTGCGGACATGGCCATGATTTTGCAATTCTGAAAACATAATATCAAAACATTGTTGTGACAAAGAAAAAGCATACAGGAAAATCAGCAAGGAGGGAATAAATTTATTTATTTATATAATAACTGTCACATCTTCACACAGAGTGGCATAGTCATGATACAAGTGCTTGAAGTGAAGAGAGAAAGATATGGAACGATATAGAAATTTACAAAATTGCTACTAATGCACACGACAATTAAAGGATCAATGATATAAACTCGGCTATTCCCAGAACAGACGTCCAAACCCAAGTCATCAAAACAAACCAGTACCTGTGACACGGCCAGACAAGCGCAAGGCGAGAGGAAACGAAAGATAGTCAATAAGATAACCTGTGAAAACACGGGCGACAGGGACAACTGTAAACCGAATTGAAATATTCAAATTGTTAAGCAGTGCGCGTTAAACATTAATTTCATCTAGTTCAAAAACTTTGCAGCAATTCGCTTCGCAGCCGGCTGAGCCCGCGCAATTTGATTTAAATCCGGCACCACCAACGTGCAAAAGTGAAGTCTTGTATCCTTGGTGGTTACGAACATTTCACACAATCCGGAGGTACATTTCTTGTTTTTTTTATTTTCGTGTATTTTGGTTTTGAATGCATTATTTGCTTTTTTTTAACGCCCCTTTTCATTCAAATGGTTGTATCGATTCATGATGATTGGACGTGGCACGTTGGTGACACCTGTCTAGGAATATGAACGGGTGGGAAGCGTCGGCAAGAAGGCTGTGGACGCAGTGCGCGTGCGCAAGAAAGGGAGGGGGATGTCTTTCGTCACTACGCCGCTTCCCTCGCTGCACACTCCAAGGTCAACCATATTGTTCCCGAGAAAAAGTATGGCTACTCACAGCAGACGAATTCCTTCAACATGTCCGAAAGCGATATTGTTTGATTTGGACAACACGCTGGTCCCGACTCGCCAAGGAGACAAGGCTGCATGTGATAAGGTAATAAAATAAGGTCGTGTTTGGCCCGGGCTAGCGGTCATTCCCCACAGGTCGGTGTGTGCCAGTCATCGCGGGGGAGACATCGGGAAAGTTTCAAGGTCCAGGCTAGGTCGTTCTCCCCCTCGGGCCGAGCCCAACCGAGCGCCAGCGCCATGCGTGCGTCAGGAGTGCGTCGCAGCGAGTGGCAGCAGCGAACGCGCGGGCCGCGCTGCAAGCATCCAGCATGCGCTGAGCGAAGCAAGCAAAGCGCTTTCTGAGCCGCAAGGCACCAAAATAACCCGTGCCTGTAATTCTAGACCGCCCAAGTTTAGACTTTTCTCGGGGAGCTGCGTCTCCTCCCCTCGGCTGTGACTGTGCGGGGCTAAAATAAGACGCGCCAAGAGGGTAGGGGCAGCCCCTGCCCTGCCTCTGCCCCGCTTGACATGAGGAGCGATGCGGCTGCGGCCCCAGTGAGCAGAGGAGAGGAGCCGGTCACCAGCCAGTGCTCTAGCCCATCTCGTGCAGCGGTCGGCCCCTGCCTCGTCTCGTCTGCCGCGTCGCATTGTCATGTAACTTTTGCTACACTCGCTACAGTGCGTTGCGGTTAACCTCCGTCTCCCCGTGCAGTGACATTGTGTGGTCCAGTCCATCTCAGCTCTAGTCGTTTATGTGATTCAAGCCAACGTCAAGTTCCCTTAGCAAGAATGGCTGCCGTACCAGAAGCGGTGAAGAAATGTGTTGCAATCCTCAAGGCAGCTGATACTGACACGGAGAAGCTAGCTGCCTTGTTTATGGTGACTAAGCTTGTCAAAGGCAATGACTGCTCTGCTGCGGTGCGAAAGCTTTTGTTTGAAGCTATCGGCTTTAAGTTCCTGAAACGTCTGCTCCTGACATCCGACGTTCAAGATTGCCCCCCGCAAGTTTACAAATCCGTTGCTCTTTCAGTTTTGTCAGCTTTTTGCAAGGACCCTGAGTTAGCGGTAGATCCTGAGCTACTTGCCAACCTGCAAATGTTCTTGGAGATAGTTCAAACTGCAGATGCAGCTGATGATGACAACCTTATTATTGTAAATGAGGCTTATGAATGTCTCCAGAGCATTGCTGCTACCAAACCTGGGCTGAAAGCTTTGTTTGATATAGGTGCTGTTGCCAAGACAATTGAAATTTATTCGCACCAAAGCTTTCAAACAGATGAGGCCTTGGATTTGTTGGTGACGCTTGTCACTGGATTTGGTCCTCCCTGCTGGGAAGAAAATCCAGGAGCTTTCCATACCTTGATGAACAAAATCAGCTTGGATTGTGAAACTGACCAAAGTGAGCGCAAGTTCCACTTGTGTGATGTTATGAATGCCCTGCTGACGAGCTGTAAACAAGACATAGCCTTGAACTTTGGTGAAGACACAACATGGCCTGCCAGTGTCTACAAAGCATTGTATGACATCCTCACCAGCAAAATTGGTAAAGCCCAAAGGGATCCTGCTCTTAAATTGTCCTCTAGCATGACAGAATTGATGGGTCCTAAGTGGACTATGATGGATGAAGAAAATCCTAGAAAGTTCTTCCTTCTGTTGGTGCAGCTCGCGTGTGTTGAAGTGCGTATGCAGCTTGAAGATAGGGGTGGTCTGAAAGTGGTAATGAATAATGCTGATCTTGACACAGCATGTTTTTCGCTGATTGAAAGTGCTATTGCATTTGTTGCTAATGAGCATGTTGAGTTAGAGGGAAGGGAGAAACAGTCAATGTATACAGCCATGAAAGGAGCTTTCTCAGCTGTCATTTCACTGTTGATGAAAGTGCAGACTGATGTAAACAAGAAGAAAATGCAGCTGGAGTTACAAGAAAAAGTTTTCATCTGTGCTATGGTAAGAGTTCTCTCTGCTTGGATGGCTCAAGAAACATCATCCATGCGTGATCAAGTCTATCAGCTATTGCCATTCATGTTGACTTTGGCAAATGATACCTTCTATGCCTATCGAGCAAGGTACATGATGGAAAAAGTTAGAGGGCCTCCTGGAGGATCCAATCCTACTGGAGAACCGATGGAAGTGGATACTGACCCTCTGAGTCAAGTGGATATTTTAAGATTTATGCTACCTGCCTTGTGTCATCTTGCTGTTGAAGATCAAGCCAGGAAAATCCTCCTTGACACTAAGGAGGATGAGGTCCTTTATGAAAGCTTTGCCTTCCACTGGTCAATTGTGCATTACAAGAAACCACCAGTCCCGCGAGCAGACAGATTGAAAGTCAGGAAAGAGGAAGCTCTCGATCCTAAGCTTGTGGAAGATATGAAAGATTCACGGACAGCCATGATAAGCATTTGCAACATTTTTATGAATATTACTGTTCTGGAGGCCAAGATTGTAGAGGATAGCTCCCTCTTTGCCCAACTGCTCAAATTCATCTTCAATAACCTTCCTGAGCTTCGTAACGTTTCTGATAACCTTGTCCTCCATGGCAATATGGCTATACTTGGCTTGCTTCTGCTAAAGCAACAAGCCAAGAAGATTAAGAAGAATGATTTTTCAATTTGCCGCTACATCCAAGCTACTATCCGCTTTTTATGGGATGCATACAATGTTGATGAATCAAATGATAGTACCACTCTAGTTGTTGCCATGGCATACAAGGAACACTGGATTCAGCTCATGGAGCTGTGGTTCCTGGGCATGCAAACAATGAGTGCTGTGTTATCACTCATTCCGTGGATATCTGAGTTTGCCATGGAGAGCGGCTGGGCAGAAGGTATCATAGACACTTTGAAGAAAGTTAAGTATGGATCTCTTCCCGCGAACACCAAATCTGCTTATGAAGATTTTCTGTGTCACCTGGTGGCAGCGAACAACAGTGTGGCCTCAGTTCTTAAGAAGCGTGATGCTCTAGCTGTTTGCCGTAATCACCGTCTTATGGAACTGGGCAAGAAGTTGTTTGAAGACTAAGGAAGACTTGATGCTAACAATTGTCAATTTTGTTGTGAGCTTTAATATGCCTACCATCTATTTGCAGAGTGTACAATTTATTGAATTTAAGAGCAATACTATGAAATTGTAAGGTATACTTTCTGAAACATGTGGAAAAATAGAAAAAAATTATTAACTTGTGCTTTTTTTATTTGTTTTTCTACCTGAGTGTTTTATATTTGAAAAATGTTGTTTTCTTTTAGTTTGGTTAACTCTTGAATGTTTTCCCTTTAACAACTGTGTGCTTGTTTGTAGCATCACCTCTCTTATCATGAGAATTTGCATGTCTTGATCCCTTCTAAAATGAACGGATGTGACTATAATACAAACTTGTATGCTACAGATTGATTCAATGCAGGTTGATTAGAATTACTTTTTTTTTTTTTTTAGAAAGTGCATGTGTCATGCAGTATTGACTGTTGTAGGATAGTTGATTTTGTTGTATGTTCATTATTAAGTTTTACAATAACTTCGCAGCCTTGAAAAATCTTGTGGGACTGAATGTTATTTAAGTTCACATGAAGCACGTTTTATGTAATGTAATTGTAGCATGAGTATGCAGCAGTTGAATTTGTCTCAATCTGTGTGGAAATTTTGCTCAACATCAAGAAGTCACTAGCACTTTAGCAAACAACAACAACGAGCACATTTTGAGAACTTTACCGATGGTTTAATTGAACCACTGACAAGTCCTTTCAAACAGGCATGGCCAAGAATTTTAAGAAGTATGTGATATTTCGCATTTAACAGTTAGTGTATTTGCTTTAGATTTGCTTGCTTTACCATTTGTGGTGGAGAGTCACTAAGCAATATGAATATGTAAACAAGGCCAGTTTTTGAATTTGTATGGTTAAAGATTTTAAACAACTAAGACATCCTAACAACATCTGTAGTTTGTTTGTTAAAACTTACACACAGACCAAGTGATTTGTTTTGGAACATTCAAAAATACTGGAAGTGAGGAATTTTAGAAAATCAGTTTGTTTCAGAAGTTCAAAACCACAACAAACATGTACTCTATTTTCATGTATTGTCACATACATTGTAAATAAACATAAATGTTAAGTACATAACCAAAGAATTGATTACTTCTCACCTCTCGATTCAATCTTATGCTTTATTCATGGGAGTAGGCAACCAGAATATGGACTGATCTAACTAGGTGAGTTATGTAACTTTTGTAAGAAATCCCTTCAGAGGTGTAACAAAAATTGTTGGAATGAAGATGTCTGTTCCTCTTAATGATCAAGGAGTGCTCTATTTACGAGCCGCATTGAATTATCATGTGTATAAGTGTGATATAATGTAGCAGCCCACTTGCTCACCAACACCAGCGTGCTCCACAGCATCTCTCTTCTGAAAAAATATTAATTTTTTTCCTCTTCCCCTCTTCTGCAGGTGGGAGAAATTCTGGTCCAGGAGCATGGCGTGCCAGAGAATGTGGCTAATCGCATCGTTCAAAGTTTCCTCATCAACTTTCGTCTGTGCCCTGCTCGCCCGGACGGAGGCCTTGATGAATGGCGGATGATGCTGTGGGCTCATGCACTCGGTGATCAGTATACACACATTGCTGGTAAATATATTTGATGTGATTGACTTCTGCTCGCTATGAAAGGAAAACTGTGTTTATATTTTTCATCATATCTCTAGGCACCATCTATCAGCAGTGGCTCGCACTTCGTTGGCACTACCTCGCTCTGCAATCAGATGTGAAACAGCTGCTGGCTCGGCTGCGTCAACGCTTTCTTCTGGCCATCATCACCAATGGACCCTCCAATGCTCAATGGGAAAAGATACATAATCTCAACATAACACCATATTTTGACTTGATTTTAGTCAGTGGGGATTTGCCATGGGAAAAACCAGATCATCGCATATTTGTGGAGGCTTGTGAAACTTTAGGTGTAAGACCCATTGACTGCTTGATGGTTGGAGACAAGCTGGAAACTGATATTTTAGGAGGGCATGAGGCATCTCTTGGAGCTACTGTATGGGTTCCGCTGTCTTCTGCTTCTCTTGAGAACAAGCTTCTGAATGGCAACAGCTGTCGTCCAGATCACACTATTAAGAGTGTTCTCCAGTTGCCCTCAGTGCTTTCAAAGGATTCAGAGCCTCCTGCCTTCCTCAAGGCAAAACCAAGTCCTATGAATAGGATGTTGTCTCGTGTCTCCATGTTTGATATGGAAGATACCAACAGCAATGCAAGTGATGGAAGTTAAAGATAATGATGGGAGAATTCGATTGCATATTTTTTCCCCTTGATCTGATATGGAAGGATATTTTGACTACGTTAGAAAAAATACCTCATTTTGGAAAGAAATTGCTGTTGCGAGATTTATTTTGTGACCTTAAATGCGAATACAATATCAATATAATAGATGAAGAGTGTAAAGTAACTTGGTGATTTTAGTGCATCTATACGCTGGCGTATAGGATTTCTTACTGTATAGAAAGAAAGTGTACATCACTTTGGTTTAGGTGATAGCTTTTGTTCCTGTTCTAGATCTCTGGATTAGGGATTCAAATGTAGTCATTCCATCTGCTTTCTTCATCACCAATTACATATTTTTTTAGTAATTTGACAGAGTTAGCTTGAGTATATGTTAGATTGTTATGATTTGCTTTTATCACACGCTTAATTTGCTTAAGTAATTTCCAACTGTAAAAGTGGGTTTAAAGTTTAATGTGTTGGTAACTTTTTCAAGTAGCAATTGCCTGTAAATTCTTTTTGTGACCTATTTCTGTTTGAACTTAAATTTTGACCGGACGCGACTAAAGGGAACAATGTTTCTTGGAGCTCAAATGAAACATGTTTTTAAACCGATTCCAGTCATTTTTGACCAAAGGTATCAGTTGAATGTATACTGTTGTTTTGTTTTTCCTGTTGATACTTGATTGATCTGTCCTGTCTCGACCCAGAAGAGTTTTCTTTTCTTGGTACTTTTACATTTTTTACTAGTCTGTCATGAATATTTATAGGTCACTTCATTGTGAATTTTTTGTTCCTTCATTTTCATTTCCATCATAAGCATTAAAAAAAAAATAACATAGGTTGTGTTCATTGGCATCTTTCTGGCTGCTATGGTTCTGCATCTCCAGGCAGTGAGTGCAAATGTGTTTTGCATTTGAGGTGGTTTACAGTTGCAACAATGTGACTTCTTGCCTTACCTCTTTTGTACAATTAAACTTGTATCCGAGTGTTACCAGTTGTGTGCCACATATCTGCAGCCAGTTGTATTATTGTACCTGCGTATACAATGTGATGGTTGTTACTGTGTACTTAAGAACAATATTGTCTCAAGCCTAGTCATGTATTTGAAGCAGATACGCTAAAACTAACGTATTGTCCATTCCTGTACATGATTACCGACTTCTTTCTAAGCCTTAATTCTTCTCTAATCTTACAGCTATGCTTTTGACTGTTCCTGTTATTTCTATTTTCACTTTCATGCCTGTGTGGTTGACGATTTCAATGCACACAGATTTATTTCCTACTTAATATTATCTTGGAACGTGAGTTGTGACATGTAGACTATTGGTATTGCTCATTTCATTATTAATCCATTTAGTAAAATCTATGTTACTAGAAACTGAGGCTGTGCATCAAGGGTCTTCAGAAGTTAAGTTAAGATTAGTTGTAGTCCTCATCAATAAAGATCGCACTTTATTTCTGTATATAACATTTTGGTTACTAGGATAGGAGAGGTGTCATCATGCTACTATTTAGCATACATTTTAAAGCTATGTACTATTCTTGCATGTACTGTAGGTTTCATTTTCAGGGTGATCTGTCATAACATTCATTGCTTGTCATATCGGGATTCGTATTGCAGTCTAGAATGTGATATTTTTTTAACTTTGCTGGTGGCAACTGCATAGCATTTTCCTTTTGAAAAGATTGAACAAGAGCTTAGGGTTTGCCAAAGGCCTTGTATGCATTGCTTTTGTGTACGTCTGTCCTGTGTAGAACAAAACTTTCGCATGTAGGCTTGCTGAGTGCACAGCAGTGCACAGCTTTTGCTGCAGATTAAAAAAAACTCTTATTTTCTACGTGATACATTTTTAGGATGCAAGTATGTATAGAGAATAATTTCCAAAGTGTTGTGTCCTAAAATATGTTCAGCCTGTCATTAAGGTCAAGTTATTTATTTTTCTTGTGTCATTGCTCAGTCTTTCATTGTTTTTTTTTCTTGTTTTTTTCTTTTCTTGTAATCTTATTGTCATATGTTGCACATACATAGTCAATTCAAAGAAACTGAGCAGTACTCTGGTAGCTGCAATGTAATAATGGAATAACTTCTAGCATATCAGTTGGAATTGCTCATAACTTTTTTAACAAATTGGTGAATATTTTGATTGCTTTTCTTTCTAATGATGTGCACATTATAGTGTATACTAATATACATACGCTTATAAGTTGTGTTATTTGATATTATGGAGACATTATTTTTTTCAATATATCAATTGTGGGTTTTCATTAGGGGCCATCCACATATTGCATCATCATGATTTTGGCCACAGAGGCCCCCCCCCCTCTCCCACGTGATCACATGCTAACGTAACCTTCCCATGTTAAAGCATAGGAGGTAATCAGTGACTAACCCCCCCCCCCCCAAGTGATGACGTAATATGTGAATGGCCCCTTATTCTTTATTTCTACATTACTGAAGTAGATGACTGAACTTATGCTTTCAACCTTTAATGTGAGCCATTACTTAAGAATTCTATTTCATATTTTTCTATTTCATTGTTAAATGAGAAGTCTTATTGAGTTATACCACAGGGTTGCAGCTCTATGTTGTTTCATTGTAAGATTATAATTTGTATAATCTGCTGCTCGGTGTCATGCGTTCAAATCCAGTAGCTCTAGTGACTGTTTTGTAGCAGTATTACATCTATTGTCATTTTTAGTTTTGCTTTTCATAGGCCTAGGCAGGAGTGGCATCATCTCCTTTACTCCACTCTTGCCCATTGTATGGTGTTTTATGGTGTTGTCTTGATTATGAGAAAGAGGAATAGTTAGCCCTGATGTAGTCTTGGCTCCTTTCATTGTGCATCAGAGAAAAGGGGTTAAATTTTAAATGTTATGAACAACTTACAAGATTCCATGGTGATGCAAATTTTCTTGCTGCTCTGCTCTATTTGAACTTATTACCATTTGATTGTGTTTTTGACTCCCACTTGTCTTTGTATTCTGAAGTGTTTTATGTGTACAGTCTCTTCGTTTAGTTGTGAATGCAAATATAAATTATATAGTATGTTCCATTATTAACTTTTGGTTGATGGATATAATTTTGTTTTGTGCAACAAATTTCTACAGCAAGATTTCACAAATTAGATTGGTGTCACTTTTAGCAACACCAATTCAATGAAAATGTATCACAGAAACATTGTGGTCTTGTGCATCCAAGTAGTTCAAAGTTGTCATCAATAAAAGATTTAAATGAAAGAGGTACTTGGTTTTTTCTTCAAGGCTCCTTCAATGAATCCCAAAGCAAAAAGATAATTTGATTTAAAATGAATGATAATAATGTTTAATAGTCACAACGGTGATCACAGTTTTACAATTAAATCGGTCTGTCAATTTCACTTCAACACTTCTCCATCTTAGAGTTATGTGTCATTTGTGTACAAAAAAAATATATACAAATTTCAACTACATAGATTTTTTTTTTACATAAAACATTATACAACGCAAGTAAAATAATGTATACATGCACCATCCCACAAGAAAATTTCAAGAAAGCTTGAAAATTTCATCTTACGAAATTAAGCAAAATAATAATTTCAAACAGACTGAGTGTCTGTAGTTACAGTAGTAACAGAGGCTGCAAGCTGAAATTTTGTTCTCGGTTTCCAGCCAATACATAATTATGATTCCTTTTCTAGACTTTTATAGTAATGCTTGATATCTGAATTTACTCCTGTGCCTACAGAATTTGACGATAAATTTTCAAGGTTAAATTCTGAGCCTGACAAAATTTTGGTGTCTGTCTGATTATTAGTGACATTGTCTTGAACTGCATCAGGACATACAGTTCTTGGGTCTTCGATCAGGTTTCCTTCAGTTACACAGCCAGCCACTGCATCATCAACTTTGGGTCTACTGGTTTCCTGTTCAACAAGAAAACCACCAACCCTGTCTGAAACTTCTGAATAATTTTTCAGAATCCCTGTTTTTTGAAAAATGGTGACAATTTCTGGCTGGCTTCTACCAGCATCCACTCGTGCACTGCATTTACAGCCCATTTTCTTCCCTTCACCTTTCCTTTCTTTTTCTGCCCGTACGATTTTACTTGCCACTTCATTGGTGGTTTGACTACAAATCTTAGAATTAATGATTGGTACTGTGGGTTGACCATTCATCCATGACTTAAGAAAAAAGTCTTCCATGTGTCCTAAACTTGCACATGCACAGCTCTGTTCTTTGCAAAAGCAAGACTGATGATGATTTGATTGCGCATCCGAAAATACAACATTACTTGATGCCTTTGAGTTGACAACTGACTGATGCATTGTTGGAGACAAGCTGCAGGACTCAGGCATCTCCATATCAGAAAAAGAAGCCAAAGATTTGAAGGATTCATGCAGCTTCGTTGCACTACTTACAGCTGCCTCTGGTACAGCTGCCTCAGGTACAGCTAGGTTTGAAATGATTTGTAGGACATGATCTGACTTCATCATGTCTTCTTCTATGGTTTCCTTCTTTTGTAAATTCAGGAGGTCGAAATAACCAGAAACATTTGTTTTCTGATTAAATTCAGCACCAACGAAGCTTGAGATCTCATTAGAATGTGGTAAGGCTACTTTGTCCACCTTGCCGAGTGCTGAGCTTGATAAAGGCTTATGCTGATCAAAATCATAATCATCCACCTGCTTGATTGACCACACATATGAGTTTACTGCATTCTTGTTATTATTTTGTGCCTCCTCTGTAATTATTGGTTTATTTCCAGAATCTAGTACTCCACTGAATCTTTTGGCAGACATAAAGCCCAACTCAGTTGATTTCAAAGGGGATTCAAGAGGAAATAGGCATGGCTTGAACTGCATTGCTTGATTTGGAATAAGTTTTTGTTGTGTCTGATCTCTGAGGTCATGAGAAATCAAAATATCACTTGGTGCAGATACTAGCGGTGACATGAATGGAGAAGTTTGGTTCACTTCAGAGAGGAAGGTTGACTGCATCTTCTGTAAATTATCTTCACCACAAATTTGCCGATTCAAATGATTATTCCGTGGAATCTCTAATTGAGCATATAGTTTATTGATTTCCTCCTCCATTTTGGTCTGCTTAACATCGAGAAAATTAAAATTAGTTCCATAGAAAACAGAGGATGAAAATAAAGCTTTAGAAAAAATGTAACACTTACCCTATCAAGTTTAGAGTTAGCTTGCATATGTTCTTGAGAAAGTACTTTAAAACCCCTGTCAGTGACAATGCCATTTCTGATCAGATCTTCTGTTATGTCATGTACCAACTTTTTATAAGACACTCCATTAATTCTGAGGGAGGGGACAAATTATACAAATCATGAATTACATTCTGAAAGAATACAAAAAGACTGAGGTAAAGATCAAATAACAAATATCTTACATATCATTTGAAGAATTGTTGGGTTTCGTTTTATTAGGATGTGGGTCCATAGTCTGTGTTTTTTGTTCATTCCTTGATGATTCTGAATTTTGGAAGGACACCAGTGTTTTTGCTTGTCCCATGAAATCCAGCGGGGTAACTTGAGGCACGTTTTCTATTTCTCTTGATGGTGTTTTACCAGAAGGCTGGGTTGACAAATGGCTTGAACTACTAGAATGATCTGGGCTGGATTGCTTAGCAGTGGTCCTTGAGGTTTGCGTCTGGTTTGAGTCAGAATTACACAACCAATAAATGTCACACATCACAGGGAAAAAAATTGTTATGCTTCACTTCTATATTTTTTTACATCACTTACTGTTAGGGATGGAGAGCGAATGTTCCTACTAGAAGCGGAATGTACATCTGAACCATTTTTACTTAAAACTTGGATCTCAGTTTGTGTTCCAACTTGCTGCTTGTTTAGAAGAGATACAGTCTTAGATGGTGGTAGACTTTTGACCGACTCTGCACTTGCTGAGCTTTCATCTTTAATGGAACTTTCATCTTCATCTTTTGCTAGCGCATCCTCTACATCATCTTTGGTACTGTCGACTTCCACTGCCTCATCTGCTTCGTCGGCCACATCTTCATCCACTAATTCGTCAATAGACTCATCAGAAACACTACCTGTATTAACAGGACTTCCCTGCTCGGTTAAACTATCATCTCCATGACCGTCGATGTGAAGGTTATTAATATTTCTTAAAACTTCATCACCATGGTCATCATGTTTAACTTCATTCCATGGATCAACTCGAAGCCGCTGTTCATGTATTTCATTGCGCTCAGTTTCCACCAACTTCTTTCTGAGTTTATTTTCTAATTTTCTTCGAGTTTTAGCATCTGCTGAATGTGGTCTTTTTTGATCTACCTTCTTTTTACTTTTTCTCTCGCATCTTTTAGAGTGCTTTCTGTTGCCTTTGTGATCAGGAGTAGGTCCTCGACTTTCACCTCCTGAAGATATTCCACCATTGTATGCTGAGTCCCGACTTGAAACCTGACAAATAAAAAGTTAGATATAAAGATAGAGAAGATGAAGATAAATCTTATATGATATGAAAACCACAGACTGGAGGGCTTGACCGTGATGTGGTCCATATAGGCTGTTCTGCATCTCTGTTCATTTCTTGTCCAGGAACATCAAGTTTCTAAAAAATAAAAATAAAAAAGTTATTTCATAACGCAGTTCTTTGGCGCCTGTTGGTAGGCAACCACGCCTTCTACATTCACGCGTGTCGTGCGGGTTGGCCTATCCTAAAACCCGCAGGCGCTCAGCAAGGAGGAACTTCGGATGTACTGACAAAGCTACTTACAGATCGAAGAGTCTTAGGTCGAGGAGGGCAGTACGAGCTGCTGAACTTGAGGCGGCTCGGCACTTCTGTCTTTAGCACCTGGGGCTTGTGAGGTACGCGGGGGGTGAAGACTTCTGACAGGAACTGTCCACTTGTTCGAGGCGCCGACCGCTGTGGCAACTGATCCGGAACCAACTGGTTGAGCTTCTGAAAATCAATGCATTTCCTTTTACCTTAAAAACTTTCAAACAATAAAATCACAAAATAAACAGTACTATGGCAATGCGGCTTACTTCGAAGTAGGTCTCCTGGTCCCTACGCCGGTGTCTGGCCAAGCTGGGCGGTTTGCGAAGGACGCCATGGCCGCCATGGCCGTAGTCGAAATGGCGCTGCGAGGCCGCCGTCGGCGTCGGCCGTCCTTGGGCGCGGGGACCATGGCCATGAGCGTGTGCGGCCCTGGGTGTCGCGCACTGGCCCGGGCCCGGGTCCGTGTCGGCACGCGACGGCTTCTGACTGAGCCGCACCGGCCTGCTGTGGAGGGGGAGCGAAAGAGAAGGGATGATAACGGAAATGACGCTCTCCAGGGCGAGCTTGACTGACGGGGGTCTCGGGGCTCCTATCCTGTGCCTGAACTGTGCGGAGCGCTGCGGGCGCACGGACTGCCGCTGCAGGACGCGCTGCGCCACGGCCACGGCCTTGGCTACGGCGTCCGCCCTCCCCGGGCCGAGGCCGGGGCCGGCCGTGGAGCTCGCCGATGGCTTGCGGGGGGTTGACGCCGACGTGGCCCGGGGCGTCCCCGGGGGCGTCGCCAGGGCCGGCACCAGCAGCCCGTCCGAGTAGTCGACGGCGACGGTGTGGGGCCTTCTGAGGTGTCATCGGGAGAGGGGTTGGCGAGGGCGGGGGCGGGGGCGGGGGCGTAGCCCAAGCGGCCGCCGCTTTCCGGGTAGGGTCTTACCTGGCGGAGCGCGGCGTGGCACCCGGTGGCCTCTTGAGGGCCTTGAGGGAGGCGGGCGGCGCCGAGTCCACGACGCTCTGTGCCGACCACATCCGGCGGTAGTGCGCCGACATGTGCATGAAGAGCCACTGCTTGCCCAGCAGGTCCCTCGGGCACGGGTCCACGGCTGCGGACCAAGTTATTTTCATTTTACAAACAAACAATAAAAAGTATGTTTTATTAAATATCCAATCAATTCGGAAATCCGGAAATTCCTTTCAGTAACATGTCCAAGGAAAGACAGTGAAAGAAATAAAATGAGAGTGAGAGAGAGATTGATTGATTGATTTTTATTTTCAGTTTTCCATGACAGCAGGGCTTGAGCCCCACTACAGCCAGAAAAACGCTCTCATATAAGAACAAAAAAAATTCACAATCACGAAAGAGGGAGGGGGAGAGAGAGAGAGAGAGAGAGAGAGAGAGAGAGAGAGAGAGAGAGAGAGAGAGAGAGAGAGAGAGAGAGAGAGAGAGAGAGAGAGAGAGAGAGGGGGGGGGGGGAGGAGGGGGGGTCTGACGCCGGTTCAGTCATCGACGCGGGACGAGCGTTTGTTCATTATCGCGCTCGACTATCTGACCGGCTCCCGACGAGCCGCGCCTTCTCGTGCATAATGTATGACTTATCGCTAGAGCGGCAATAGTAGGGGCGTGCTAAGGGCTGAGGGCTAAGAGGGCTGAGGGTAGGGGGCTGAGGGCTGAGAGGGCTCAGGGGAGGTGGCTGAGGGCTGGGAGGGCAGAGGGTAGGGGGCTAAGGACTGAGAGGGCTGAGGGCTGAGAAAAGAGCGAGCTGTCCCTTACCTTCACGCCCCAACGCCCCGTGCCCCGTCCGGCCCCGGCCCCACTATCAATGAGCTGAGTCCCACTAACGCCCCGCCGCCCCATCACCGAACCGAAAGCAGCAGGCAACGGCAAGGCGGCGGTTCGCATGGCAGGCGGGCGTTGGAGCGGTGATGGTAACAACTCAGGCGACCGTTTCTCTCTCTGTGTGTCTCTCTGTGTCTCTGCTCTCTCTCTCTCTCTCTCTCTCTCTCTCTCTCTCTCTCTCTCTCTCTCTCTCTCTCTCTCTCTCTCTCTCTCTCTCTCTCTCTCACACACACACACACACACACACACACACACACACACACACACCGCTATCCCGACTTACCGAACGCCGAATTCTTCATAGATGGAACGTCGGCGGGAAGGAGCTACCGGCGGACCGGCCACTGCAAACGAAACACACACACTTATGCACACGTACAAGAACCATGATTTTCGCAAGCATTTGGATGGGGTGTTGTACGTTGGGATGCCTATCGGAACGGATGCGCGTCCGACGAACGGCAACCCAACTGACACTACCTCAACCATCACGATGCACACAAAGGTGCCCCCACCCCCACCCCCACCCCCACCCCTTCTAGTCCCACGGCCGCAGCCGCAGGAGGCCAGCGCCCATCGCCACTTCTTGGCACCCACCACCACCACCTAATGGCACCATCATGGGGTTGTCAGAGTGCAGGTGGAAAGGTGCGAGGAAAAGGGGAGAACGAAAAATAAAGGAATAGATCCCGGCTTTCGCTGCACCACCGATCCACGCAACTCGCGTGGTTCAGCAAGTACGCGTCGAGTTAACGCAGTTGATACCTCCTCGGGGGGTCGTTGTACAGCACCGCACTATACCACCGCCATGCGGCCGCCGTTATTGGAGCAGTACAAGGCGTTTGCCGGAAGCGGAGAAAGGAAGAGGGGGAGGACAGAGGATATAGCACCCGCGTCTGCTCGATATGTACTTGAGACAAAGATAAACAAGGGTGTCCAGATCATAGCAACGCGGTGGTGCCGTGGGCGCCCTCTCTTCCACCCCCGCGTGGCATGGCCAGGTATGGATGGCCCTTATAAGGTGGCCTCCTCTCCTCTCATCGTCGGCCGCCTCCGCGAAAGCGCAGTCCCATCAATCAAAACAGGGGGAAACACGAAATAACCGAAGGCCTGCGGCGGTGCTTAGAACAAACAGAGAAACGGAGACAAGATCGGGTCGATTCTGACTGCACTCTCTCACTCCCTCTCGCTCGCAACATTTTTCATTTCCACGGCAGTGTACACGAGCACCTACACGCTACATGAGGGAAAGTGAATGCCCCATCACGCGACGCCACACGAGAGAGGGAGAGAGAGAGAGAGAGAGAGAGAGAGAGAGAGAGAGAGAGAGAGAGAGAGAGAGAGAGAGAGAGAGAGAGAGAGAGAGAGAGAGAGACAGAGAGACAGAGACCAGACACCTAAAGGGCGGCACACGCGCTCGATCACGATCCCGTTGTCTCGCTCCCACCCGTTGAAGACGAGAGGAGGGGTAGCGGGAGTGACGGAGACAGACAGCACGTCGCCGACACGACAGAGGCGCAGAGGCTAGGGGCTGCTAGGGGCTAGGGGGCTTATGCTGAGGAGGGATGGTGGACTAATTAACACACGCGAGGCGCGGGACGCCAAATGTCGGACATTCGCTGCCATAGAGTCTGCCTCTGCCGCTCATTTCCCCCAAACAAGTCTACCAATCTACCCCCTCCCCTCTCTCCCTGCCAGCCAGCCCATCCCTAACCGAAGTCAAAGTCGCTATATAGTTGGGTTGGCCGGCCTGGCTCGCAGCCTTTAGGGTGTACTTTGTTGCGTGCAAATGCAAGCGCATGTGCGTGTGCCGTGTGTGATCATGACTAACGCAACTGCCGTAGTTGGCCGTTTGCGTTTCAGTGCCGGCGGCCGGCCGATGTAGGACACACGGCGAACAAACAAATCCTTTTCCTCCCCCGCGCTTCCCATGTCTGCCCGTGCCGAGCTCCCCCCCCCCCCCCCCCCTACCTTTTCTCTCTCTTTCTCTCTCTCTCCCGGCAAGTAGAAAGTCGTAAGTACCATACCACGGCGATCCAAAAACGCGAATGACACCAATCAGAGCTGGGGCTTCGCCAAGCAACAACAACAGGAGCTTGAGCAAGATACAACTTGGGGAGTCACACGGAACACGTCATTCCTTTTCCCCCAAAAACTTTTTATCAACCTGTCCCCTTGAAAGACAGATAGGTCGGTGCCCTTATTATCATTCAGCAGTGGGAGGGAGAGGAAATGGAGTGGTAGGTGATCGGTGCGGCGGGGCGAGAGGGGGAGGGAATAGGGGGTAGTCTTTGTCACACACCCCCTATACCCACATATAAGAGCAGCACTCCCTATGCCTTCGTCCAAAGGGCGGCCGCACTACAACGCCGTTGTAATAAACAAGACTTAAATCTTTGATGAGGAGGAAGAAAGAAGGCGCGAGGAGGGGTGAAAACCACAGGTGTGTGTGTGTGTGTGTGTGTGTGTGTGTGTGTGTGTGTGTGTGTGTGTGGGAGGGAGAGAGGGAGAGAGGGAAGGAGGGAGGGAGGGAGAGAGGGAGGGAGGGAAGACCAACAACAACAGCGAGCCATGACAAGTTTTCATGTAGTTAATATTATGCCCGGCGGCCCCAATTACTGTCATGCCGGGTGATGGTGATGATGATGATGATGATCAAGGTGATGATGGTTCGACGGCCCATCAATAGCGTGGAGCCGTGGGGCGCGGTGGGTGACGGCGACTCGAGGTTAGAAGGCGCGGGGAGCGGGGAGCCCTGTGCGAGGCTAGAAGGCGCGGGGAGCGGGGAGCCCTGTGCGAGGCCAGAAGGCGCGGGGAGCGGGGAGCCCTGTGCGAGGCCAGAAGGCGCGGGGAGCGGGGAGCCCTGTGCGAGGCCAGAAGGCGCGGGGAGCGGGGGAGCCCTGTGCGAGGCTAGAAGGCGCGGGGAGCGGGGAGCCCTGTGCGAGGCTAGAAGGCGCGGGGAGCGGGGAGCCCTGTGCGAGGCTAGAAGGCGCGGGGAGCGGGGAGCCCTGTGCGAGGCTAGAAGGCGCGGGGAGCGGGGAGCCCTGTGCGAGGCTAGAAGGCGCGGGGAGCGGGGAGCCCTGTGCGAGGCTAGAAGGCGCGGGGAGCGGGGAGCCCTGTGCGAGGCTAGAAGGCGCGGGGAGCGGGGAGCCCTGTGCGAGGCTAGAAGGCGCGGGGAGCGGGGAGCGGGGGCTAGAAGGCCCTGTGCGAGGCTAGAAGGCGCGGGGAGCGGGGAGCCCTGTGCGAGGCTAGAAGGCGCGGGGAGCGGGGAGCCCTGTGCGAGGCCAGAAGGCGCGGGGAGCGGGGAGCCCTGTGCGAGGCTAGAAGGCGCGGGGAGCGGGGAGCCCTGTGCGAGGCTAGAAGGCGCGGGGAGCGGGGAGCCCTGTGCGAGGCCAGAAGGCGCGGGGAGCGGGGAGCCCTGTGCGAGGCTAGAAGGCGCGGGGAGCGGGGAGCCCTGTGCGAGAGGCCGGGGAGGCGGGGAGCCCTGTGCGAGGCCAGAAGGCGCGGGGAGCGGGGAGCCCTGTGCGAGGCTAGAAGGCGCGGGGAGCGGGGAGCCCTGTGCGAGGCCAGAAGGCGCGGGGAGCGGGGAGCCCTGTGCGAGGCTAGAAGGCGCGGGGAGCGGGGAGCCCTGTGCGAGGCCAGAAGGCGCGGGGAGCGGGGAGCCCTGTGCGAGGCTAGAAGGCGCGGGGAGCGGGGAGCCCTGTGCGAGGCTAGAAGGCGCGGGGAGCGGGGAGCCCTGTGCGAGGCCAGAAGGCGCGGGGAGCGGGGAGCCCTGTGCGAGGCTAGAAGGCGCGGGGAGCGGGGAGCCCTGTGCGAGGCCAGAAGGCGCGGGGGAGCGGGGAGCCCTGTGCGAGGCTAGAAGGCGCGGGGAGCGGGGAGCCCTGTGCGAGGCTAGAAGGCGCGGGGAGCGGGGAGCCCTGTGCGAGGCTAGAAGGCGCGGGGAGCGGGGAGCCCTGTGCGAGGCTAGAAGGCGCGGGGAGCGGGGAGCCCTGTGCGAGGCTAGAAGGCGCGGGGAGCGGGGAGCCCTGTGCGAGGCCAGAAGGCGCGGGGAGCGGGGAGCCCTGTGCGAGGCTAGAAGGCGCGGGGAGCGGGGAGCCCTGTGCGAGGCTAGAAGGCGCGGGGAGCGGGGAGCCCTGTGCGAGGCTAGAAGGCGCGGGGAGCGGGGAGCCCTGTGCGAGGCTAGAAGGCGCGGGGAGCGGGGAGCCCTGTGCGAGGCCAGAAGGCGCGGGGAGCGGGGAGCCCTGTGCGAGGCTAGAAGGCGCGGGGAGCGGGGAGCCCTGTGCGAGGCTAGAAGGCGCGGGGAGCGGGGAGCCCTGTGCGAGGCTAGAAGGCGCGGGGAGCGGGGAGCCCTGTGCGAGGCTAGAAGGCGCGGGGAGCGGGGAGCCCTGTGCGAGGCTAGAAGGCGCGGGGAGCGGGGAGCCCTGTGCGAGGCTAGAAGGCGCGGGGAGCGGGGAGCCCTGTGCGAGGCTAGAAGGCGCGGGGAGCGGGGAGCCCTGTGCGAGGCTAGAAGGCGCGGGGAGCGGGGAGCCCTGTGCGAGGCTAGAAGGCGCGGGGAGCGGGGAGCCCTGTGCGAGGCCAGAAGGCGCGGGGAGCGGGGAGCCCTGTGCGAGGCTAGAAGGCGCGGGGAGCGGGGAGCCCTGTGCGAGGCTAGAAGGCGCGGGGAGCGGGGAGCCCTGTGCGAGGCTAGAAGGCGCGGGGAGCGGGGAGCCCTGTGCGAGGCTAGAAGGCGCGGGGAGCGGGGAGCCCTGTGCGAGGCTAGAAGGCGCGGGGAGCGGGGAGCCCTGTGCGAGGCTAGAAGGCGCGGAGGCAGCCGACGACGAAACGCTTTTAGATGCGGGTCACGAAGAAGCGTGTTGGTGTAAAGGGCGAGTGTGGGATTTCACTGAGCGGAGCCCGCCCCGCCCCGCCCCGCCCCGCCCCGCTCCGCCCCGCCCCGCCCCGCCCCGCCCCGCCCCGCCCCGCCCCGCCCCGCCCCGCCCCGCCCCGCTCCGCCCCGCCCCGCCCCGCCCCGCTCCACCCCGTACCGTCTCGTCCAAACCAGAATATATACACTCGTCTTGAGCGGGTGCCAAATACAGGGCCGATCGATGGCCCGGCACGAAGGCGGGGCTGCTCACAAACCAACGCGACGCCCGTGTCGGTGGACACGGGGCAGCGGCACAATAGGGCACTCCGAGGTAGCCCGAAACGGAAGCAAGAACTCGTATCGAACCAGAACGCTGTATGAGAAGTCTCTTGTTTTTCACCGAAAAGCGAGTGATTTATCAAGTAGAGCGAGGTTCCACCCGCGCAATTTCTCATACTTCCCCCCGCGTTAGGACTTGTTACTATCACGCCTTACGTTACGTGGCTTGTGGACGATACCGACTAGCTATGTCCCCTCCGCGAGACGGACAGGCCAGGCCAGCCAGGCCAACAGCCGCGTGCGTCCTGGGCAGGGACCTCGGCAGGGGCGCGTGACAGCAGGCAAATTGTCGAAGCAAAGTTAAAACATCAAGGAGTGGGGCGGCCCCGATTCCCCCCCCCCCCCCCCCCCCACACACCACTGTGTCCACTTGGCATGCCCCCCCCCCCCCCCATCCTTCCTGTCCAAAGTAATCACCCGCCTGGCATAACGCTCCAATAACAAATGCAGCCAAGTGCCAGACAGCCGTCATCGGAAATTATGAAACTGGATGGCGGGTTTGGTCAGTCTGGTACACTCCAAGCGGGAACTAGTCCCGGTGTTAACCCGGCCCAGGAGGAGGGGGGGGGGGGGGGTCGCATGTCCGGGCGTCGTTAGCAGCGCGGCGCGAGCCCGCTGGGGAGATCCGGCGCGACTCTGTACAACAAAACCGCGAGGGCGAGGCGAGGCCCAGCGAGGCCCACTCGAGGGTAGGGGCAGGGGCGGGGCGGGGTATCTCAGACTGACAGCGGGGCGCTTCTCAGAAACTTACCCCCCCCGAGACCTTACAGCCCCGAGAGGGGGAGTTACTTCCATTCCTTGACACCCTCCCCACTCCCCAGATCCCCCCCCCCCCCCCTTCCTAAGCTAGACAGAGGAGATTGGTCTGTTTCAAACGTTTGGTTTGATAGAGGTTTCCAACGAGGATCAGAAGCGGAAGCTGAAGAACAAAAACACTCCCAGCCCGGAAGCTCTCGAAAGCAAGTATGAGAAATTTGGATGCAGAAGAGCGGCGCCAATTATGGCAGATTCACTCCAAATTCACTCAAAACGCCATTCAAGTCTCTCATACCTGCCCTCTAGAGTTTCCGGTCTGGACGTGTTTTTGTTCTTCAACTTCCGTTTCCAAGTCTCATTGGAAACCTCTATTCCGCCACCGCCGTTCTGTTCTGTTTGCGATTTCGAAGCTGTTTACGCCGCGCGAGGTGCGGGCGGGGCGGGCACACCTGTGTGGGCAGGTGCCGCCGCTGGCGCTGCTGCCGCTGCTGCCGCTGCTGCTGCTGCTGCTGCTGCTGCTGGCGCTGCCGCCGCGCCCGAGCACCTGTCGTCGCCGCATCTCGCTGCTCAGCCCAGCCCCGGCCCGCTGTCTCCCGCGGGACCACACACCGCACACACGCACACACACACACACACACACACACGCGCGCGCGCGCGCTGTGGCTATATCCCTGGGGACCCCTGGCGGCCCCGACCCCAGAGCGGTGCCAGCG
This sequence comes from Odontothrips loti, assembly GCA_038380765.1. NCBI lineage: Eukaryota > Metazoa > Arthropoda > Insecta > Thysanoptera > Thripidae > Odontothrips > Odontothrips loti. The sequence goes on from CM076254.1 coordinate 15,352,306, forward strand.
GTGCCGGGGGTACTCGCATCCAGCGCTCATTGTTACGGCCCGCAGCAGAGTGTCTGAGTTTCCAAGGAGCGGGTGCGATTGTAACGTCCCGACGCAAAGCGAAGCGAAAAGCGCTAGGATGAATGGAAACCGCAGACAAAAATAGAAAAGTGAGGGGGGGGGCATAAAGAAACCGCAATCGGGGGCCGGTATATTTTCGGCCGTAATACGGGAGTGCGGGGTACAGTACTACGCTACTGCATGCACCATGTGAACAACGCGACTGGGACGCGCTGGGATCGGGATCCATCCGTGGCTGCCGGTCGACGCCGGCGCCGTGCAGGTAGGCAACCAAGGCGGCGCGCGCGTCGGGTGGGAGGAGTGCGCTGCCCGGGCGCGGGCTCGCCTCCTGGCCGTCAGCCGAATGCTCCACATTCACTTGCGCTGGTGAAACTAAAGCGGTCAGGTGGGCAGGAGTGAGTCATGGAGTCTATCTCTCAGGGCGTCAACCTTTCCAACTGGCAGGGTGGAAGTTGTGCAAAGGAATGAACTGGCTCTGTGTCCAGGGGCGGCGTAATTAGGGGAGGGGAGGGGGGCGAAGGGGCGATCACCCTCCTCCTTATGGTCCCTGAATGGGACCTTTGCCTCTGAAGGTAGGCAGCCCGTAAAGCTTTGCCCCTGAAGGTAGGCAACCCGTACAGCCCCCCCCCCCCCTTATCTCGGTTCGTTTCTACGCCCCTGTCTGTCGCACGGATATTGTGTTCGGTGCCAGTGGGGTTCCGCGTGTCGGGCGTGTTTGACAGATGGCAGCGGTGCGGCACGGCCACGCCCGACCACGGTCATGTCACTCGCTGAAACTGTTTTCATGACGCGTGTTCGGTGCGCGAGTGTCCCCGCCCTGGACACTGACTTTGGTGCGGTGGTGCTGCTGGCTGGTTACCTGCAGGCGTATCCAATGAGCGGGCTCGGACGCAGGCGCACGGGCGCGCGATGTGGTTCACCATAGTTTCCAGGCGGCAACCATCACAGAGGGCGAAAGCAGCGCGGGTTGCCACTGTCGGGCGGAATACGGGGAGCTCGGCGCGGCGGGCTGACTAGAGTTCGCCCTGAACTGCAGTCGACGCGACAGTCGGTGTGGGCACGGCCGTGCTCGGGGCGGGGCGCTGGCGTACTGACTTTGTCCTGGCCTCGGGCTGCGCCTGGAGGGGTGGGGTTCGGCCCCGGGGCGAGGGCGCAGGGGGCGGGGGCGGGGGCGAAGCGGAGCCGCACTGGAAAGGAACGCTGAAAACGAGCATTTCTTTCCTGAGTCGGTACGCGTTCACGGATACCAGCGACCAATGGGGACGCGGCGCGCCGGGGGTAGAACCAATCCACGCGGTGCCACGCGCGTCGGCGGTTCGATCCGACCCACGTTGCCCAGCAACCGCGCGGACACAAACACTCCACTCCGCCGTACTCCGTCGCTGACGAGATGCGGGCAGGTGGCGGGTGGCAGGTGGCCGGGCTGTAGGGTCGCGCTCGCACAGCTAGCCAGAGTCGCGTCTGACGTGCTCCGCTCGGGGCCAGCGAGGAAAATGTACCAAGGTTCGGCCATTAGGGATGGCGAGTACACCAGGACCATCTACTCCCTGGTGTGTATCCGGTGACAGCTCCGGCGACTTCCCACTCTGTGCTGATAGTGGCAGACTGGTTCAATGCTAGTCCTGTCCAGTGCGGTATGATTGTATTGCATGACTTTGTTTGTCTGGCAGATCAAGGAGCAGCGATATAACGATGCCATTCAGGTCCTCAATGGAATCCTGGAGACTAACAGAAGTGTGAGTATGAGGTGTGACTGCATGTCGATTCTGCTACTAGTTCTCATTGATTTCATTAGTGACCCTATCATATTTTTACTCTTACAGTCACGGGCAGGACTATCTTTGTTGGCATACTGCTACTTCCATTCACAAGATTTTGTCAACGCTGCAAACTGTTACGAACAGCTGACATTGCTGCTACCTGAACATGTTGAGTACAGGCTTTACTACGCGCAGGCTCTGCACCAGGCTTGTTTGTATCAGGAGGCTATGAAAGTTACTGCTCAGATAGAACACCAAGACTTTCAAGCAAGGGTAAATCTGAAATTCAATCTACCATTTTACTTGTTAACTTGAAATATTTTTCTTCATGTCCGTTAAAAATTTTCTATTTATTTTGAAGGTCACAAAATTAAAGGCAGCTATTCGCTATGGCGAAGAGGATTTGGCTGGAGCCAAAAGTCTTGTTGACAGCTGCCCTGCAGATGATCCAGATACTGATGTCAATCTTGGGTGTTTGTTATTCAAGGTTCGTGATCCTCTAATAATTTTCTGATGATGTGTGCATTTACCTTCATGTGCCTGATACTATGTATAGTGCTTCTGTGTATCTGTTTTCAGGAGGGACGATACGAAGATGCTCTCCAAAAATTTACAACTGCCCAGCAGATGCTTGGATATACTCCTCATTTGTCTTACAATGCTGCACTGTGTTGTTACCGTCTCCATGAGTATACCAGTGCACTCAAGCATATAGGTATTTTGTCATTCTTCATAGAAAAGCTTTATATTGATTTTTTTTTCTTTTAATGACACATTTTTTTCTTCTTTTAGCTGACATAATTGAGCGTGGCATCCGAGAGCATCCAGAACTGAGTGTTGGTATGGCTACAGAGGGAATTGAAGTTAGAAGTGTGGGAAACACACTAACTCTTCATGATACTGCTTTGATTGAGGCTTTTAATTTGAAAGCAGCAATTGAATATCAGCTTAAAAATTGTAAGCAATGGCTTGTTTTAATTTTAAGTTTTGTTTGCAATGTTTATGGGACCTTTTTTCCTTTGTGTGTGTAGATGAGGCAGCACGAGAAGCTTTGACTGACATGCCTCCTCGTGCAGAGGAGGAATTGGATGCTGTTACACTTCATAATCAGGCATTGATGAACATGGACACCCGAGCCTCAGAAGGGTTTGAGAAGCTTCAATTTCTGCTCCAGCAAAATCCCTTTCCCCCTGAAACTTTAGCAAATCTTTTACTGCTGTATTGTCAGTATGAGTATCATCATCTAGCAGCAGATGTGTTAGCAGATTACCAGCATCTCACTCCAAAGTATCTTTCACCAGTACGTAGAAAAAAAAAAAAAGATTTGAGTGCCATTATACTATGAAGTCCCTCCACCTATCTAATAATCCTCAACAATTTATTTCTGTAGTATTTGTATGACTTTCTGGATGCACTGATGTTACAACACTCAGCACCAGAGGAAGCCTACAGGAAACTTGATGATATTGCCTCAAGGCATACAGAAGCCCTGAGGAAACTTACAAAACGTGTTCAGGAAGCTCGCCAGAATCATGATGATGAAGCTGTGAAAAGAGTAGTCACAGAATATGAAGATACACTTGAAAGGTAAAATATTATAAATAAAAAAAAATCATCCCTTGGTCTTTGTTTTATAATACTGCATCTGTGTGTAAATTATAGGTACATTCCAGTATTGATGGCTCAGGCTCGAATTTATTGGGATCGTGAAAATTATGCCCAAGTAGAAAAGATCTTCAGAAAATCAGTCGAATTTTGTAATGATAATGACACTTGGAAGTTAAATGTGGCCCATGTTTTATTTATGCAAGAAACCAAGTTCAAGGAAGCAACTGGCTTTTATGAGCCTATAGTGAAGAAGCATTATGACAATGTAAGCTTTTAGTTCAGCAATTCCTTGAATGAGATAAATTTTACCATATAAATTAAGCAATAATTTTTTTCCTTTTTTTTTTTCTTTTCTAGATATTGAATGTAAGTGCGGTTGTACTTGCAAACTTGTGTGTTTCATATATCATGACATCCCAAAATGAAGAAGCTGAGGAAATGATGAGAAAAATTGAAAAAGAAGAAGAACAGCTATCATTTGAGGAGCCAGATAAAAAACTCTTCCACCTCTGTATAGTTAATTTGGTCATTGGAACACTGTATTGCTCAAAGGGCAACTATGAATTTGGAATTTCAAGGGTCATCAAAAGCTTAGAACCATACCACAAAAAATTAGGAACAGATACTTGGTAAGTGGTCATTAAAACCGCCCAAAATATTTGAAGTACCCTAAATGAATATTTGAAATAAATATATTTTGATGTTGCAGGTTTTATGCAAAACGCTGTTTTCTGTCATTGATTGAGAATTTAGCCAAACACATGATGGTTGTGCGAGATTCTGTAATTCAAGACTGCATCCAATTTTTAGAGCAGTGTGAAGCTCACGGGCGTGATGTTGCCACTGTTGTCGAGGCACCTCTTGAGGACATCAGCATCTACCAAGGGCGGAAAACTGTTACCTATGAGGCTCGCTTACTAAAAGCCCTGATGCTTCGGTTGCAAATGTACTGATTTACTAGCTTGATGATGTCAAGTGAAAAATAATGAATATATTTTAAATTAGAATTCTGATTCTATTTTAGTGAGTTCCTGTGATATCTACTTAATTGACTTGGTATTAAACAATGTGTACCAGAAATAATGCTGTTTTTTTTTTCAAACCCTTTTTTTTTTTTTTTTGTAAGTGTATCAAGGGGAGGGGGCGGGGAGGGGGTGCAGAGGATGACGTCCTTGCGCTGTGTCCTTGAAGCGGCAAGAGGAAGGGGATTTGGGGGGAGGGGGGGTAAGCAGCCCGTGAGCGCACAGAGCATACAGTGCAGTCCATCATAAATCTGGAGCCGGCGGACGAGACGGGGGGGGGGGGGGGGGCAGGGTGGGGGCGAGCGCGCGGCGCACGAGCCTACGAGCCTCGCAGGCAGGTAAAGGGCTCAATCCGCTGTCCGGCCGGTTCGGCTCAGACCCGCGTATCTTCGCTTCGAACGCGCTCAGTTCCGACTCCGGACTCGCCGTTTCGACCCGCGATTTGAAAAGGCAAGTGCAGCCCGTCAATCTCGCTCTCTCCCTCTCCTTCTCTCTGTGCATTTCGCTCTGCCTGCGCGGCACAGGCCTCGCTGTATGGCAACGTTGTTCGCAGAAAAGGCCGTCGAGTTATATGGAAATGGCTTTGCTTTTCGCGATAATTGGCCGGCTATTCTGGGCGTCAAGGACGCAACGCGTGGCGTGTAAGCACGTCACCTCGGCACGCCACACGTCCTTGGGACGGGGCAGGGCAGCGGCATCGCGGACAAGCCGTGCCGAGAGGTTGTTGCCTCCGCCGAGCCCCGACTGGAGCCAAGCATCAGGCCACCTATGAAAATCTCGCGAAACGTCTGCAGAAGCACGTCAGTCGATGCACAGGGGCACGTCACTCGGCAAGTCCCTGTACGCCAGGCGCGAATCCAGGAGGGAGGGGGGGGGGGCAATCGGTTCTAAAACACAGGGTGATGGCACCCGCCAGGGCCCCTGCCTTCAACTTCGGTGATCTGACGGGAACCGGTACTTTACGGCTGCTAGTTGGCCCCGGGACACTGCTCTAGAACCCGCAGCGCGGCACGACAGAGCCGGACGGGACAGATCTCCCGGCAACCCCTGACCCGCGCCACTGCGCGAGGCCTCTCCGCATAACCACGGCCTTCCGGGACTCCGTACTGTAGTACCCTTCAACTACTTCAACCCTGAAGTACCTCAGGCACCTGGCTGGCCGGAGTTTTTGGGGGTCAGGTCACGCTTTTTGCCTACATACAGGCGGAATGTCACGCCGCTGGCCTACCTGCCATGATGCCACGATGAGAGTTTTGGGAGGGGAGGGGGGGATCATGCCCCCTCCCCCCCGGTACATGCCTGTCGTACCCTTCAACCCTGCGGTCTGGTTTGGATTGACCCCGCCCCTGCGAAGATTTAGGGGACATAAGTTCCCTTCGTACACCGTCGAAGCCGCTGTGGCTGTACTTACTCGCTTCGCTCCGAGTAGCGGCATGTCCAACAGGCGCGGATCCAGGGGGGGGGGGGGGATCGCCGGGCGCCCGAAAGGTAAGCAATTCGCGTTACAATCCGCCTGAAAGAAGCCAGAAAGCGGTTCATCGCCCCCCCCCCCCCCCCCCTAGAGCCGCCCCTGGATCCGCGCCTGATGTCCAAACCTGCCAGATTCAGAGGAAGTAAAACAGAAGTTCCGAACCCTAACTTCCGTACATTTTGAGAGTCTCCCGAGGCACAGATCAACTCCCCGGGGCAGGACCCCTTGAATCTAGCGAATCGAATCCTAGACCCTCGGGACCGCGGGTTTGTGCCGGCGGCGCCTTAGCCCGCACGGTCGCTTGGACAGCCATACCAACGCCAGTCACCGTCCTCCAAGCTGTGTCCCAAGAAAAAGTCCAGCGACCGGCAAGACTCGAACCACGAACTTGCCGGTCGCCGACCGGTACGCTTACCACTGCGGCCACCGAGTCACGGAAGGGATCAGAACACGCTTTCGGTAGTCTAACCACGGCGGTCCAGCCCCGCCGAGCAGAACATCGAGAAAAATAATTATTTGCGGGGGAAAGAGTTGAACCCGGGCGCCGTCCTCCCGCCCATGCACGTCAGCGCGACCTGGCCATAAGTACCCCGCGGACAGCCACGGAGACGATGACCGCTGCCGCGGTGGTGGACTCCCCTGTTCTTGGGGAGTTCCAGTGCGGCAGCGGTAGCGGCGGTGGCGGCGCCCTCTCCCCTCCCCTCTCCCCGCTCCCCACAGCCACCCCTGCCCCCACCACTGCCACATCCCTCGCCGGCCGGGTGCGGAGCGGACGGAGCCCTTGGCCCTTACTTGTCGACGGGAAGGTCTCGAGGACGGACCAGGGGACCTCGACGAAGGACGAAGGACTCGCCCCTGCGATTCGCGACCGAAGTGACGACGACCACCAAGACCGTCTAGTGTTCGAACGCGCGCGCGTGTGTGTTGTCTTGGTTGTGAGTTTTTTTCCGTGTGACAGTGTTTCGAGTTGTGCCGCGGCAGGCACCCAGCGTCAAAATTACCACCAAAACGGGACTCTGTCAACCGGACCCACGGCTGTTTCCTGTCAAAGTAAGTGTCGCGGCATAAGTGTGGCATTCCGTGCAAAATTCAGCGCTATCTTGTGGTCGCTTGGCGTTGCTTCATGAAGAATGTGTCGAAAACCTGAGCTGTCGTTCGCCAGAGAACTGAGCTCATGCCATTACTACTTGGCCCTGGTGTTATTTCTCGACAATGTCAGGCTCATAGTTTGAACCTCGGTCGGTGTCTGTCAGCCCCCGGGCCACTCACGCCCCCTCCCCCTAATGTTGGGTTCAAATTCGAGGAGCTCGTGGGCGGGGCGTGGCGACTTCAGGCACACGCGTGCCCTGCTGCACAGGACAACTCTGTATACTGAAGTTCCCTTAGCGTCTGTTTTACAATGCCAACCATTCTGCCGGGTTGGAATTTAGCGTTGACGTCTTTTCAGATTCAGCTAATTTTTTCAGCCAGTTCTGAGCTGCCGGGGGGGGGGGGTGCAGTGCAGTCCGGACGAACAGCACCCCTAAGACCGAGGAGGTGGAGGGAAGGAGGGGGGGGGGGGGGGTCGTTTGCCTGGACTTTCTCCTCAGACTTGTTTGTCCCCGTGTTTTGCTATTATCGGGGGCGCTATCGCAAACCCCGACGTGTTTTGTCCTGTCCGGCATATTAGGTGCGACCGTTTTCGCTATCTGTCGACAAATCCCCGGGACAGCGTGTCTAACCAGGTATAGCTGTGGCCCGGGGGGGGGGGGGGTGGGATTGGGATTTCCTCTCCGGTCCCGGCGACTGGAGTTGTGAGGGGCGCGTCACTGTTTCCAGTCAAATAATGTACTTTTATACTATTTCGGGGCCTGGCTGGATGAAGGAGGCTCTGATGCGGCCGGAAGGGGTGACTGTCGCCATTGAAGCGGAAGCGAGAGAGAGAGAGAGAGGGGGGGGGGGGGGGGGGGGGAGTGGACGGGGCGGGGGGAGAGGGCAGTGGCGTGGCGTTGACCTTTCTCTCTCTCGTCCCCCTCTGCCATTCAAGTCTCCATTTCCACTAGTGTTCCGCCCCTCCTTCTCGTCTACATTTTACCCCTTTATTACTATGTTACTACGTACCTCATTCTTGGTATTTTACAGACGACAAACAAACCAAAAAAAAAAAAATTACCTCATATTTCTGGGAGTCAGAGCCCCGCGGTCGAGTTCGTTGGCCTTGCGCACCCTCCTATTATAATATAGTCCTATAAATTGCCGCGAGGGTTCTTTTTATTTTTTTCGCGCTGCTCATAGGCAAAAGTCCCATAGTGCTGCGCTGTGACTGTGCACCACGCGCGAGCCCTCCTGCCAATGACACCGATGACGAAAAAAAATAAAATATATCAATAAAAGGAAGAATAAGGTGTGCCTCGTGCCGCCGAAAGAAGAGAAAAAAGTAATTCGTGTTCCCCATCCGTGTCGGGTCTGTGACAAGGTCAGAGGGACGACGGCCATCCCTCAAGCGCAATAATGGTGCGGGCACTGCGGGCCCCGGGTGGGGTCGCCGACCCGGCCGCTTTGGTGACGGACCGGGCCGGGCCGTGGGAAGCAGTCGTCACTCCTCGAATATTTGGACGATGAAAAATTTAGCGCCGCCTTTGCGAAAACGTCTTGCCGAACGCGCTCTCAAGGCACCCCCGATAAAACTTTGTGTGCGGAGCGGAGCGGTGAGGCGCTTGGTCCTTCGTGTCGGACGCTGCCACAGTGGCGCTCTTTGTCTCGGGGTCGGCCCTGGTCGGCCCTCGCTGGCCTTCGGTGTCCTTTGGTCCACCCTTGCCTGAGCCGCCGCCCATAATGTGCGCTGTGGCCTCGCCTCGCCGGGGTTGACGGCCTCCTGACGGCCTCGCCGTCAGCCTCTCCCACGGCCGGCCTTGCCCCCTCCCCCTCTATGACGGCTCTTTTGAAGCCGCCCGGTGGATTTTTAAATACTTATAAAAAGGGCAGTTTTGTTGGCTTGCTGTGTATACTTGTATCGACCCCCGAAGCTGGGCTGGCCGGGGGTTCGAACCCCGGTCCGCGCTGTGGGCTGTAGCAGTGCTGTAGCCATGCTGTAGCTGTATACCGGCTTACCGGTGGCCGGGTTTCCCGAGCTCCGCGCTCGGAACTTCAGTGCAATGACAACGCACAGGCACGGCCGGCAGACACCAGCCCGATTGGGCCTCGGGTTCGAGTCCTCGTTGCCCCAATTCCCGTTCGGCGCCGACGTCATCCTGGCCGGGCCACTCCCAGAGGACCGCCGCCGTCGCCGTCCTGCCCTGCACTGCTCTGTCGCCTGCGCACTCGCGAAACATGGGGTTGCGCGTGCCGAAGACGCAACGCCGGGAGTGGCCGGGGGTCTTAGTGTCAGCGATAACATCGGCGTCCTCCGCCCACGCCAGAGACAGCCAGAGGCAGCCAGAGGCAGCCGGAGGCAGCCGGAGGCAGCCGGAGGCAGCCAGAGGCAGCCAGAGGCAGCCAGAGGCAGCCAGGGCAGCCAGGAGGCAGCCAGAGGCAGCCAGAGGCAGCCAGAGGCAGCCAGAGGCAGCCAGGGGCAGCCAGGGCAGCCAGAGGCAGCCAGAGGCAGCCAGAGGCAGCCAGAGGCAGCCAGCCAGGGGCAGCCAGGGGCAGCCAGAGGCAGCCAGACAGCCAGGGGCAGCCAGACAGAGGGGCAGCCAGACAGAGGCAGCCAGACAGAGGCAGCCAGACAGAGGCAGCCAGGGCAGCCAGAGGCAGCCAGAGCAGAGGCAGCCAGAGACAGCCAGAGGCAGCCAGAGGCAGCCGGAGGCAGCCAGAGGCAGCCAGAGGCAGCCGGAGGCAGCCGGAGGCAGCCAGAGGAGGCAGCCAGAGGCAGCCAGAGGCAGCCAGAGGCAGCCAGGGGCAGCCAGAGGCAGCCAGAGGCAGCCAGAGGCAGCCAGAGGCAGCCAGAGGCAGCCAGAGGCAGCCAGAGGCAGCCAGAGGCAGCCAGGGGCAGCCAGGGGCAGCCAGGGGCAGCCAGAGGCAGCCAGGGGCAGCCAGAGGCAGCCAGAGGCAGCCAGAGGCAGCCAGAGGCAGCCAGGGGCAGCCAGGGGCAGCCAGGGGCAGCCAGGGGCAGCCAGAGGCAGCCAGGGGCAGCCAGAGGCAGCCGGAGGCAGCCAGAGGCAGCCAGAGGCAGCCAGAGGCCCGTACCAGGCGTGCCCACGGCGACCTGGCCTAGGTCAAGGATGTGGTTTTCCCGTCGGGGCCAATCCCAGCCCAGCCAACGGGGCTCGGCCCGGCCAATGAGCGGCGTGTGCTTCGCAGGCGCACACCTACATCTCGGACGGCGGACGTGCCTGTTGCGCGGCCCGGGGTGCTTGCAGGCGCTTTGCAGACGCAACAACACCGGACAAGCTGGCTGCCGCTGGCTCTGCTGGCCTGGGGTGATTCCCCGAGGGGCGGGGCGGGGCTTTGCGCTGCTTTGGGGATGAGTCCCTCGGTTTCGCCACCACGATCCTATATGGATGGGGATGGCCATTACGTATTAGCCAGAGTCCTCCTCGACGGCTGCGGGGTTTTCCTCGGTCCGGGGCCGGCCAGGACCCCTGCGGCCCCTTACGGGTCACGTGTGACTATGTGTACGCGCATCGAAGACTCCCCGGCCGGGGAGCACGGGGTGCAGACGGCTCAGCAGAGCAACTCGTAGCTTCTGCGCGATCCCCCTGTGCACCTGTTTTTATTTGTTCAGGGATCGAACCCACCACTCTCTTCACCCCCCCCCCTCTCTCTCTCTCTCTCCCTCATGTTCTCCAGCTTTGGTCCCCTCTCTCTCTCTCTCTCTCTCTCTCTCTCTCTCTCTCTCTCTCTCTCTCTCTCTCTCTCTCTCTCTCTCTCTCTCTCTCTCTCTCTCTTTCTCGCACACCATTCACCTCTCTCTCCTCGCCTCTCTCTTTTTCACACGTCTATTAGTATCAAACAGAAACCGAGTGCCCCTCTTACCCTCCCTTCTCCCTGTCTCCTTTTCTCACCCTTTCTCCTCGGACCCTCCTGAGACGCTGCTCAGCCCCGGGTTCGAATCTCCGCGCGTTCCGTACCGTTTATTCTTATTTTTTCCTCTCGTGTTACGACTGATGGCTTCGGTTCCCACCCCTTCCCATGCGTCCGCAAGCTTCTCTCTGTCGGGGTTCCGTCTCGGTGTTTGCCAACAGTTTGGAGGGCTCCTTTTGTACCGTAGAGCAGAATAATGGACAGGCACGTCCTTTTGGCACATTGTTTCACCCGCGTTGGGCAAGATCGGGGAGAGGGGGGGGGGTGGTGCATGAAACACGCGCGACGAATCAGCGCGGTCGACGTACCCGCCAACGCACACGCGCGCACACCCACGCACACACACACACACACACACACACCCGCGCACACGCACGCACGCACACACACAGCGCCAAGGGTTTTCTCCCTTCCGCGGTCGATGACCGCCGCGCGTCCATCCATGCCACGTTTTTCGTCTCGTGTGCCGAATTAGACTTTTTCCCTCGTGTTTTTCGGTATTTGAACCCATTCATGTGGCCTCTGGCCACCCTTTCCCCTTGTCTTTTGGATATTTTAATGAAAGAAATTATTGCGAAGCGCGTGTTGTCGCGGGTTCGAATACCACCGAACCCCGAGCCAGGGTGTATTACTAATCATTTTCCCACCGTGTTCGCACCGGGGATGACTCACGCCGAGCGGGTGGGTGGCTCTTCCTTCTCCCCTCCGTTTGATCGGATATCACGGTAATTATCAGCGCTGTACAGTTATCGGACTCCGTCCTGCCCCCGACATGCTGGTATTCGAACCCGCGTAGCACAGCGAACAGAGCACCTTGCGCGACCTGGCATGACCCCGGCATGGCCACGCTGCTTGCTGTAGCGGGTGCGGGTAGGGCCCGGCCCCTCCCCCAGCTCCCTCCCTCCCATCCCCCTCCTCTCCCTCGGCGCGGCGCGCTGGTACCGTAATTCTGGGCTGGCCACTCCGCCAACGCATAGCAGCGCTCTGAAAAGGCGACAACGGGGTTGACAATGCGCCGAGCAACGGGCACAGGCCACAGGACAGAGCGGAGCTGGCAGAGCCCGGCTGATATGACAGCAGCAGGCTGCCAGCGGCCGCTGTCCCGTTGTCCGGTGCCGTCACGTCGAGGTCGAGGTCACCTCAACGCTGCGGACCTGATCGTCTGCCTTTATGCGGTGCGTTGCGGGTTCCAGTGGCTCTAAGGGGGGCAAAGTCACGCTTTTTGCCTACGTACAGGCGGAAAAGTTATGCCGGTTGCCTACATTTCCGGCGCCCTTCGGGCGCCTTGGGGGGGGGGGGGGCAATTGACCCTTTGCCCCCCCCCCCCCCCCCTGGATCCGCGCTTGGCGGGTTCAACTACCCCCGGATCGGATCCTCGGCGGCGCATGCATCGCTCTGTTCCATGAGTTCAGATACACGGCCGTGGTTTCGCGGATTCAAGTACACTCGGTTCCGGGAAGGCGGGTTCAAATACCGGCAGCACGTTTTTGCGGGTTCAAGCACGAGGCCGCGCCGCGGGTTCAAATACCGGGTGACGCCAGTGGGCACATGTTTGGTTGTTGCCGTCCCGTCCCGTCAGCGTTCGCCAGTCGTCGTCGTCGCCGTGTCGTCGGCGAACTTTCACCCCCGTGCCGGAGCAGGCCGGGCCGCACCGTGCCACACACAGCCAGCAGCGCAGGCTAGCGGCTGTCCCCGCTAGGGTCCCCGCCGGAACCCCGCAACTCCGCCCCCGCCCCGCGCGAGTCACGTGGCCCGGCGCGGGGGCGGTCTTGGAGTCATCGCACTGGCCGTGGAAATCGAATTTCGCTTCCTGGTGGCATCCACCTCATCCCATGCACCGGCGGCATTGTCTCCGCCTGTCCTCCCTTTTGTTGGCACAACACGGCGGTGGTCGTCCTGGCCGGGCCCTGCCGGACCGCCGGGCCCTGGGGCGGGGTTGTTGCCTCCCCCTGCGTCATCACCATCCTGGTTGGTCCGAGCGCGTCAAAACGGCGAGACGAAGCGCGTAACGGAATACGCACGCACACACTCTGATGCTGAGGCCGAGGTCAACCACCCCTGCGGCCTGCGGGGCCTGCGGGGCCTGCGGGGCCTGCGGGGCCTGCGGGGCCTGCGGGGCCGTGGGCTGATATAGTTTGTTGGTCCAGGACCACGGCGTCGGCCGTGGACTTTGGCGACTTCGGCCAGCACGGTAGCCGACGCTAACGGTCTGACACGCCAAAGAGGCCACCGCTGTCTCTTCTCCACACGACGGTGACGCGGTCCAGCCCGGTTCGGTCATCTCGCCATGGGTTTGCTCGGCTCGGCCCGGCTGCTTCCTCGGAACTGTGGGCCATCAAGATGCATTCTCCCCTGACATGCGAGCAAATAGAGATAGCGGGGAAGGGTGCCCACGGCTTACGGCTTACGGCCGGCCGGGGTGCTAGGGCAGCCTAGTGACAGCGTCGACGCCGCGGTGCACTTTGACTCCCTCCCCCACTCGAGGGAAAAATAGCACTGAATTTTTGGTGGACACTGGCGAATTCTTTTATTTAGTTTTGTGCACATTTTGGAACGGAGTTTTCAACATTTTTCTAACGTTTTATTTTCCCTTTTCTTGCGCAGGTGCCACAATGCTAACCGAGTACGAGCAGCACTACGCCATGCCCGACGCCGTGGTGGACTCGGTGTGCAGCAGCAGCAGCATCACCAGCAGCGGCCCGGACGCGGGCTTCCTGTACCCGGCCGTGGAGGCCGGGTCCGGCATGGAGTGCCGGTGGCAACAGCAGCAGCAGCAGCAGCAGCAGGTGCAGCAGGGGCCGGCCGACGACGCGTACACCCTGACTGTGCTAAGCGACGCTGGCTGCCAGCCCACCGAGCCGCCGCCGCCGTACATGCAGCCCTTGGGCATGGCCCCCGGGGGCTGGGGCATGGAGCCCTGGCAGCAGCACGGCCCCGCGCACGCCGGTAACCCCTTCGAGGACGACGCCGTGTCCGGCAGCGACGGCAGCAGCCCGGACCGCCGCTGCGTGCGCAGTCTGCTACACGTGGCCCTGGCCAAGGGCAGCACCTTCGCGCAGCAGTACACGGGCTGCGGGGTGCCGCCGCTTCAGCCGCTGCAGCCGCTGCAGCCGCTGCCGCCGCCGCCATGCTACCCGGGCGTCATCAAACAGGAGCCGGGCTCGCCCTCGCCGGGGATGTTTGTGTCCAGCACGTCCTGCGGCAGCCTCGGAGGCAGCCCCCGCCCCGTCACCCCCGCCGACTCTCTGCGCAGCTGCTACTCCCCGGCCTCGGCCTCGTCCTCGTCGCCGTACGCCCACCTGCTGCCGCCGCCCGGCCCCCTGCACCCGCACTGCGACGAGGGCGTCGTGTCCACCACGACGAGCTACGCCGTCGGCCCCAGCCCCGTGCCCGTCACCCAGGGCATCTTCTCGCCCGCGCCGCCGCCGAGCTACCCCGCCTTCCGGACGCCGTACCCGACGCCGTCGCCGGACCCTTGCTACCCACTGAGGCCGGAGCCGTACCCCGCGCCGCTGGTGCCGCTGCCCGTGCACCTCATGAGCCACCCCCTGCCGGTCGGGGCCACCCCCACGACCCCGCCCACCCCCACGTCCAGGACGGCCGCCAAGCGACGCCGCAACCGGAAGCCTGCCGCCGACGGCAGCACCGCGCCGCCGAGGAAGCGGGAGCGGTCCGAACGCCAGCTCCACCCCTGCACCCTGTGCGACAAACGCTTCAAGGACAACTACTCCGTCAACGTGCACATGAGGACGCACACGGGCGAGAAGCCCTTCCCCTGCATCGTCTGCGGCAAGATGTTCCGACAGAAGGCGCACCTCGCCAAGCACCGCAGCACGCACCAGCCCGAGGAGTGGGCAGCCGCGGCCGCCGCCCTCCACCTGCCGGTGCCCGCCTCCATGACGGGGGCCATGACGAAGTCCTTGTCGGTGCACGGCGAGGAGCTGACCGCCGCCGTCGACAACAACTCCAACAACCTGTCCGCCCCGCTGTGGGGGGAGAGCAAGTGCAGGGCTGCCAACGTGTGGACCCCCAACGTCTTGTCGCCGGCGCTCGGCGCGCTGAGCTCGGTGCAGTAGCGGAGCACAGCGGAGCGGGCCAAACGTGCAGTCTTATTAATTCTAGATAGTTTATTGACGAACGTCCAATCACTGTAGTGGTTAATGACAGTTATATTGCGATGTTGATCTCAGCTTATTTCGGGAGCGTGTCCTGTTTTGATTGTATAACAATCGCGCAGAAGGGAGCTGATATAGTGCGTTTTCGCCGGGATACGTGGAAAGCCTGCTTGAGTGGTCAAGCACCGCTTTTTACTATAGAGTTTGCTTTTTATGGAAATCGGCCATGGACAGCCTGGACAACTCCTTGTACATAAAATATTTTTTGATTGCGCTGTGACGTGAAATGTAAATATCATCTCTAGACTGTGATTGAATGTATAGTGTAGTTCCTTGCCATATGCGTGTTTTGCACACGGCACGGATAAAAGTTTATGCTACTGTATTGCTCAACCTCTTTTTGTTTGTGATTGTACATACTAGAAATCTCTGTAGATATATAAACGTTATGCGTGTGTATGTTACAAAAACTGCCATTGCTTACATATATAAATTTATTTTATAGGTACTTGCCTGTTGATTTGCGTTTTATAAAAAAAGAGATATGTTTTTATGAAATATGCAATAAATTTTATCCTTTTTCGTAAATCTTACAGTTTTTATTTACGTCCCTTGGTGATAAACAAAGCAAGACGGGGAAAGTTAGAGACAGAGAGAGGAGACAGAGAGAGAGAGAGAGAGAGAGAGAGAGAGAGAGAGAGAGAGAGAGAGAGAGAGAGAGAGAGAGAGAGAGAGAGAGAGAGAGAGAGATGGCTACTAGTACCGCGCAAGAAGGGTATTGTCCGGTACTTGTTTTGGTCAGGGGACAGTATAGTGTGGCAGATTTGCGCACTCCGGATGAATAAGCCAGCCTCCATAGGTTTTTGGTGCGACAAGTGCTGCCTGCATGACGCCTGCACGACAAACAGATAGGCAACACATCGTGCACAGCTGTAGAATAAGTTGCCTACCCTGCTCATGACAGGGGCTTCTCGATGAGGACTGTGTGGGTGCGGGACGGATGGGGATGGGGATAGAGGATGAGGCATCGAAATAAATGAAACCTGGTTTTCGTTTTTATAGAAAACAGATTTATTATACATAAAAAAGAGAGTGTAGAGTTACACACAGGCATCACAATCGTCAACGTACACGCGTGAAATACTAGCCCTCGTTCTAGACTACTTACGGGCAATAACTTTGTACTTTGGTCAAGTCGTAGAAGGGGAGAGGGAAGGGAGATGACATATATACAAGGATGGTTTTTTGACGGTTGGTCTTTCCGTCGATGACTTGGGGGAGGGGAGGGGGGCTTACAAACTAGATGAGTGAGATGAGCAAATGGCGATGTGGTTTGGCGAATGACTTCAGTTCCATCCATGCTGTTGCTCATGATGGTGTTCAACAATCTCCTTGGTAACACAAACCTTCTCCCAGACTGGGACCTGGATCTTCTTCCAGTCGGGGACCTGGATTTCCTTCCAGTCAGGAACCTGGATTTCCTTCCAGTCGGGGACCTGGATCTCCTTCCAATCCGGGACCTGGATCTCCTTCCAGTCGGGGACCTGGATCTCCTTCCAGTCGGGGACCTGAATCTCCTTCCAGTCAGGGACCTGGATCTCCTTCCAGTCGGGGACCTGGATTTCCTTCCAGTCCGGGACCTGGATTTCCTTCCAGTCGGGAACCTGGATTGACTTCCACTCAGTCTTCCATTCAAGGACCTTCTTCGGCACCCAAATCTGTTTCTTCTCTGTCCTCCAGATCTGGACGGACTCTTCCTTCACGTCTTGCACCTTCTTCGATAACCAGATCTGTTTCTTCTCGGTTCTCCAGATCTGTACCTTCTCTTCCTTCCAGGCCTGTTTCTTCTCTGTGATCCATTCCTGTTTCTTCTCGGTCCTCCAGATCTTCTTCCATTCAGGCTTCCAGACCAGCTTCTTCTTCCAGACCTTCTTAGTGTGGTGGTGGCCATGCGGGTCCCAGTCGTCGTGGTCGTGAGATGGTTCCTCTACCCAGATCTTCTCCCAGACGGGCACCCAGATCTTCTTCCAGTCTGGAACCTGAATTTCCTTCCAGATGGGTACTTGAATTTCCTTCCAGATTGGCACTTGGATGGTCTTCCAGTCGGGGACCTTGATTTCCTTCCATGCGGGGACCTGAATTTCTTTCCAGACTGGCACGTGGATCTTTTTCCAGTCAGGAACCTGGATTTCCTTCCATGCGGGGACCTGAATTTCCTTCCAGACGGGGACGTGGATCTTCTTCCACTCGGTCCTCCAGATCTGTTTCTTCTCTGTGCGCCAGATCTGCTTCTTCTCAGTCCTCCAGATTTGCTTCTTCTCTGTGCGCCAGATCTGTTTCTTCTCTGTCCTCCAGATCTGCTTCTTCTCTGTCCTCCAGATCTGCTTCTTTTCGGTCCTCCAGATCTGCTTCTTCTCAGTCCTCCAGATCTGCTTCTTCTCAGTCCTCCAGATCTGTTTCTTATCGGTCCTCCAGATCTGCTTCCACTCAGTCTTCCAGGCAAGCTTCTTATGGCACTCCTGCTGGGGCGCGGGGTGGTGGTCGTGGTGGTCGTCACCGCCACCATAGCCTCCGCCGCCGTAGCCGCCAACATCGCCGCCGGCACTGCCGCCGTAGCCGCCAGCGCCACCGTCATCCCAGCCGCCGTTGCCGCCGCCGCCTCCAATGTCATACTCCAAGCTGCACAGAGAGACCACAAGGGGGAAGGTATTAGTGCGGTAACTCACGCCTACCCCACACGCCTTCCGCACACAGGACCAAAAGAGGCGCGAGGGATTAGGACAGGAACCCACGCCTCCACACGCATTTCGGCCACAGGACCACATTCCGATTTAATTAACGGTTGCCGGGGCGGCAGCCAGGCCTGTGGTCCAGGCGGGGGCCGGGGGCCGCCGGGGGCCGCCGGGGGCCGGGCGCCGAACTGGTTCGGGACGGCGAAAGTGACGCGGGGGGTCACCGCTCCGCCATTCATCCTCTACTCGCTGTAACACAAGGCGGGGTCGTGGCCGCGTCCTATCGGCGGCCCCAGCAAACACCTGCGTGCCTGCCTGTGCCGCCTGCCGCCACGAGTGCGAGAGTATATACAGTAATACGACCCCAGCCGCCGCGGAAGCCGAAGCCGTGCGGCGGGGGCCGCCACAGGCATGCGGCACGCGACGCGACGCCAGCCGTGGGAGTGGAGCTGGACTTGCGGGGTTTCGAGTCGGGACACTTTCCCTCTCGCTCGCACAGGGGCCGCTCGGGACTGCCAGTCACACGGGCGGCAGCCAGCCGTGCGAGATTAATCGAGGATGACACTACGCGCGCTTGCCATGCCAGAAAATACTTTAAAATGCCGTGAAGAGTCGTGAGATCGTCCGCCGTCAGAAATGGTAAATGGGGCTCACCTCTTCTTGGCGCGCGTGACTGCGTCTCCGGTCTGAGCCTGCACCTGCAACTCCTGCTTCTTGGACTCGGCGACAGCCGTGCCAGCCGCTGCGGGGTCGGCCGGGGCTGCCCATGCTGCTGCCAGCAGCAGGCACCCCACCTGACAAAAACAATCAAACAAATATTGCAGAGACATTTTAGATAATGGGCCATCACACAGGAGAGATAAGTTTTTTTTTTATTTTTCAGTGCCTATCCTCATTGAATTTTGCGTCATGCACTGCTTCGCTGTGCACTCTTGGCCCCGCCGTGCTGTGCCCAGGACCCCAGAATTTTTCATAAAATTCCAGCGAGCTCTCGAGCGCTGCTGTCACGTTGCGTCGTCTGCTTTGGCCGCACCTAACTCAACCTCGCGACTAGACTACTACAGATTTGGATCACGTGCCGCTGCTGCGTCTGCGGCGCACTCGCGATGCAGACGCCATCCAGCCTGCTGCTGCAACTGCTGCAACCGCTGCAACCGCTGCATCGGTGAGCGGAAGGACGCCCAACCCAACAGCTCACTGCACCCGCAGCAGCCCTTCCGTTTATGCTGGGCTGGGCTGAAATCATTTTTGTTTGATTCAATTTTGTTTTTGTTTTCGCGGACCGCTTTGAAGAAGCGGCCAAACAGGGAATGAACTGAAACGACGGCTGGATAATTCCCTCCCGAATGGTGCGGATCTTTGACCGGAAACGGTCAGCGGAAGGTGTGTCAGACGAACTCGAGCCTGACTAGCGCCGAAAATTAATGATTTAAAATTTTGTCAAATTTGGAAGCCTTCCGACTGGAGCGCTGGGGGGGGGGGGGGGTCTCGCCTCCACGGGCGCGGTCGGCAGAGATAGATTAACTGGTCTGCAACTCGAGTTATGAGTGCGGCCGAAAGTCCAACGGTTTGACGAGGAGAGGCGGCACTGCACTGTCACACAGGAAGGCTTGCTGGCGTTCGTAAATCCAAATGCGGCGAGGCGAGCAGTATCCAGGGCGTCAGCGGGCGGAGCACTTTGTGGAGCACTGAACACTTGTTGTCACTGGACGCACACACACACACACATGCACACACACACACACACACACACACACGCACCAGGAGTGAGGCGGGCTTCATGCTTGGTGAGTGATGTCCGCCGGAGCACGGAATGCCGGTCCCGACACCAAGGCCCGCTTTTATACGGACCCTCCCCTCGGCCGGTGGCCGGACCCAGAGCCCCGGAGCGGGGGGAGGACGCCGTCGACACCGCGGCCCCTGGGGAGGGGTTAGCGCCGCCTGGGGAGAGGGAAGGGGAGGGAAGGGAGCTTCAGTGGCCGGCCAGGGCCCCCCCCCCCCCCCGCGCCGCCCGGGCCAAGCCCGGGCGCACTCCGGGGGCCACAACAGGTTCTGCTCCGGTTTGCATAACCCCTGCGCCTTCGCCCCTCCTCACACACATTACAGGACGAAGGGCCTCCCGCCCCCTCCACTCCTGGGCGGGGGGGCGGCGGGGGGCGGCGGGGAGCGGCGGGGGCCGGTGGGGCAGACAGCGCTCCCTCTCCGAGCTGCCGCCGGCTGCCGCGGCCGGCCGTCAGACTCATCCCCACTGGGCCCCATCCTTGGAGGGCCCCATCCCCCATCCCCACACCGCGGATGACCCTGACCTAGCTGACAGAAGGGAACGCAGTGAAGCGCAACCGCAGGGCCAGTCGTTGGATAGGCGGTTGAATTTTCCCAGAGTTTGGTCATTGGATTTTCACCCAATTTGATCACTGAATCCACCCATAATTCAATCATTGAATGATTCCATAATTCAATTATTGAATGATCCCATAATTCAGTCATCGAATTTTCACATAATTCAGTCATTGGTTTATCACAGAATTCAGTCATTGAATTATCACAGAACTTAATTATTGAATTTTTCCAAAAATAGGTGTTTTTTCTTCGGAATGAAGGGACTGTTTTTGAAGCCTTGATGAGTATGGTTGGGTTCGACGGGCGTTCTAGGGCTAAAACCCATCGCGATGGCCCGCGGGCTCAGGCATCTCCCATCTAAAGGAGGATCTGTTTATTTTTGCCGTTAAATTTTGTCTTTGGGGCACGTCTCGGATTGCAGCAACATTTCCCGGAAGGTGCATGAAAGCAGGAACTGTCTCGCAAATCACTGCGAACGTGGAGACCGCGGGGACCGCAGGGGCCGCGACGGGGGGGCCTTGCTGCACGGACTGTGACACCTTGTTCACTTTCGCATCGTCCGCGCGGGGCGGTGCGGGGTGGGGAAGTCCTGACGCACTGCTCACGCATGGACGGACCAGACACGCACACGCACCGCATAACTTCTGCGCCGCCTGAGGCGGGAATGTCACACCAGTACCCGTCCAGGAACCACAGAATGACTGGCTGGAAGCTGAAAAGACTTCACGTTGTTATTGAAGTCGTCTGCAAAGGAGAGTGCGTCTATGCCATGTTGATTATTATTTTTTTGAGGTTGTGCTGGTGGTGGTGATGGTGGTGGTGGTGGTGGTGGTGGTGGTGGTGGTGGTGGTGGTGGTGGTGGTGGTGGTGGTGGTGGTGGTGGTGGTGGTGGTGGTGGTGGTGATGGTGGTGGTGGTGGTGGTGGTGGTGGTGGTGGTGGTGGTGGTGGTGGTGGTAGTGGGGGGGGGGGGGAAGTTACCGAAATTTTTAAAAGTCTGTAGTGTATATAAACCAAATTTGTATCAAGTCCAAAAAAGTCAGATGCAGTTTTTTGGCGGGACAGTGGTGGCGGCCCTCCTGTGACGGAACCCGGCGCTCGGCGCCATCGTCAGGGGCGCTACTGGCGCCAGGGACGCTACCGCCGCCGCTACCACTACCGCCCCGCGACTGGCCGGCGCCGGCGGCGCCCTTGAATGGCGGCCATGCCGCTTGTTGCACATGCCACGCCATAGTTGGGGTGGCCATGCCGCTGTGGCGCGGGACATGGCGCGCGCACGCACGCACACTCACACACACACACACACACACACGTTTGGGGGCGACTGATTGCTTAAGCCGTTGGGGTGGCTCTATAGTGATAGCATCGGGTTCACGTGGCGTGGCGCGGGACACGTGCCTGCGCGCGCACGCACGCACACTCACACACACACACACACACACGTTTGGGGGCGACTGATTGCGATGCAGTGAACGGGCTTAAGATTAATGGCCCCCCTCTCGCCGCGTGGACACACGTCGCTGGCACTGCACTGCACTGCGCACGCGCAGCTACTCATGCAACATTTTCAATCACAATCTCCCCCAGGCGATACTACTGATCTCATGCTCCCGCGCAAGGGACCTGTCTTTTTTTTTTTTTTTTTTTTTTTTTTTGTGCGCTTCCGCAGATGGTGTGTCGCATTTGGCAGTGATTACTTGGTGTGCGCGTATGTGTGTGTGTGTAATGGTGTGTGTGTAAAAGTGTGTGTGTGTGTGTGTGTGTGCTGGCCGCGTTTCAACCCTCATATAGAGCACATCGGGGCGGACGTGACCAACTCGTTTATACTTCTCATACATGAGCAAGTCGTAAGATGAGTTGCGAGGTGAACAAACACACACGCGCCGCGGAGTGTTGCTTTAGCATCAGTATAATTCTCATATCCTGTATGTATGTATGTATGTGTGTGTGTGTGTGTGTGTGTGTGTGTGTTATCGCACCGTTTGCAAGTCGGAGGGAAAATTAGACAGAGGGAAGCGGGCCCGGTGGTATTCGAACCCAAACCCCACGCGCACCGGAGATGCAATAATCCAGCTAGAGAAGCGCGCGCAAAAGGTGCGGGCCAGGCGCGACCGCCTTGTGAAGGCACGGAACGGAGTCACGGCGTGAACTTGGACAATGTGAACGTGTGGGCGGGAAGCGGTGCGGGCGGCGGCGGGCGGGGGGCGGAGGGCGGGGGGCGGAGGGCGGGGGGCGGAGGGCGGAGGGCGGGGGGCGGAGGGCGGGGGGCGGAGGGCGGCGGGCGGAGGGCGGAGGGCGGAGGGCGGAGGCAGCCTGCCCCCACCAAAAGTTCCCTCTTTTATCCCAAAGTCGGGAAATTTCTAAACCGGCACCGCGACGGCGCCTTATGTTGTTTCTCTAGTTGTTGTTTGTTTCTGTTCGCTCTTGTTGTTGGCGGCGGCCCTCCTGTGCTGCTGGCCGCATCGCATCCAGGTCAGACGTACTATACAGAACGTTTACGGACGAGTTTGAACGTAACAAAAAAAAAAAACTGCAAAAAAAAAAAAAAGCGCGGGCTTCCTTGCAGTTTGTTTTCTCTGCCGTGCGTGTTCTTCGTTTTGTGAAATTTCTTTTTTTGCTGCAACCATGCGCCTGCAGGGTGCAGGGAGCGGGCCCGGGGAGCCGAGGGGGGAGGCGGGGGGGGGGGGGACTGGGCTTGACTGCCATATAATAGTTATGTACTCGTCTTCGGCCCGGCCCCGGCCGCCGCCTGTTCGCTTGACCGTTTCGACAGCGCCGACCAAGAGCCGAGGCGGCGCAGCGCAGCGCAGTGCAGCACAGCAGGGCCGGGGTTTGATGCGGGTCAGTGGCGCCAACCGCCGCCCCCTCCGGCCGGAACAGACGCGTACGGAACCGCGTAAGTCAACTCCGGTGTTCGATCAAGTTACGTGCGGCCGTGTTTTCGTGGGCGTTTGGGCTGTGCGGGCCCCTGCGGCAAACACACACACACACACACACACACACACACACACAGAGGATGAAGCGTGTCGGATAGGAAGTGAGCACGAAGCCTCGCCGTGGCGGGACCTAGGCGGACCTAGGCCTCGGCTGGGCGCTCGGCGCATACAACAACTCTACCGCCACAAGATTGCCGAACACCCGAACCGAAAACCTGCTGTCCTGCTGCAACGCGATCCCCGATCCCCATCCCACCTATCTAGGGCTGTGCGGTGAATGGATTTCCCACCGGTTCACCGATGACACGAATCACCGACGGTGTCCTCGGTGATCGGTGATAAATTATTCACCGGTGATTTTTGAATCACCGGTGATCTTCTAGATACCGGTGATTTTTGAATCACCGGTGATCTTCTAGATACCGGTGATTAAAAATTCACCGGTGATTCGAGAATAACCGGTGATTTTCGAATCCCCGGTGAATTTCGAATCACCGATTAACCGGTTCACCGCACAGCCCTACACCTATCCACCCACACCGGCCGAGCCACTGTTTTTCTCGGCGCCCTGCCCTGGACACAGCGCGTAGAGAGGGTACGGAGGCGACGGTGAATAAGATCGTGGCTCGGTAGCCGCAGGGGGAATAAGCGGACCGGTCGGCGACCGACAGGTTCGTGGTTCAAATCTTGCCGGTCCCACAACTTTTTCTTGTGGCACAGCTTCGAGGACGGTGGCTAAAGTATACTTCCGAACGTGGCGTTTGGTATTGCTGTCCCAGTCCAAGTTACCGTGCGGGGTAAGGCGACACGTCGCAGCCCAAAACCCCGGGTCCCGAGGGTCTAGGGTTCGATTCCCTAGATTCGAGGGGATCCGCCCATCTGTGCCTCGGGAGAGATCCGGGGCGGAGACTGGGGAAATGTACGGAAGCTCGTACGACGGTCCGCAGCTTCTGTTTTCTTTCTTCTGAATCTGGCAGGTGCGGACATGCCGCTACTCGGAGCGTAGCGTGTAGAGTACAGCGGCTTCGCCCATGTACAGAGGGTACGTAATGTCCCCCAAATCTTCGCAGGGGTGGGTCCGGTGGATCCCCATGATTAGTGGGGTAAATCGAAACGAGAATGCGGGAATTAAGGGCACTGCAGTGTTATGGAGTCCCGGCAGTGACGCTGCCTAGGGGTTGCCGGGTTGCCGGGAGATCCGTCCGGCTCTTTTCCGGGTACGCAGCGGGTTCTAGAGCAGAGCAGTGTCCCGGGGACAACTAGCAGCCGTAAGGGGACGTTCATAAACCACGCAACCAGTTTAGGAGGAGGGGTCAGCCTCTACTCACGGTCCTATCCATGATGCATGGTAGATTAGGTTAGACAGATCAAAAAGAGGCCAAAAACCGGTCAATTAGTTTATGAACGTCCCCTAAAGCACCGGTTTCCGTAAGATAACCGAAGATGAAGGCAGGGGCCCTGGCAGCTCCAACGGCCGACAGACCATCAGCTGTCATGGAAGGTGTGTATACCCGGTGCGCGCGCTGAGTGACACGGGGGGGCAGCAGAGGAGAACGGCCTTGGGGCGAAATGCTGGAGCCAAAGCTACCGCCTCGGCAGCACGTGGGCAGCCAGCCCAGCCGGGCACCGGCCCCACTGGGCCCGCCGGGAGGTGTGTCCCAGTGCCGCCCCCCCCCCCGTCCCCCCCCCCCCCCCCCCCCCTCTCTCTCTCTCTCTCTCTCTCTCTCTCTCTCTCTCTCTCTCTCTCTCTCTCTCTCTCTCTCTCTCTCTCTCTCTCTCTCTTCCTTCCCATTTCACTTTTTCGTCCCACCCCCGCTCTCCACTCGAAGGGGCAGCGAACTAATTGACGCACGTTCGCCGGTTAAAACAACAACAAGAAAGAGTAAAAAGAAGCTTTCCTTTTTTTTTCTCAATTTTTTAATACATTTTTTTTAACATTTTAAGACTCCGTATCCATGTTGCAGATAAGATCGGTTGCATGTGCGAGGAGGAAGAAAGAAGGAGAAGAAAAGACGGATAACGTGCGCTGAGATCGGTCGGAGCTGTGGAGATTTCTCTCCGGACCACGACGCCCCAAAACTGCACAAACACACGCACACACACACACACACACACACACACACACACACACACACACACGCTCCCATCCGGTGTGCAGCATGCGTTCCTTTGGAGCGGAATCCAGGCCGCCCCGCCCCGCCCCGCCCGCCTCGCCCCGCCCCGCCTCGCCCCGCTGCCGCCCGCCGTCGCTCTGCCCACCACCAAACTGGCAGAGCGGACAGCGCATAAAAATAAAAGAACAAAAATCTCCGGCAGACCACACATCCGAGGTCCCACCAAGTGTCCCATACGCCCCGTGCAAAGGGAAGGGTGGGCAAGCCTGCAACGCATTAGCTCCCCGTCTCTTTCTGTCTCACGCGTATCTGGCCGGAACAGAGAGAGAAGTTGTGGCGGGCTTGCCCGGCGCGGGGCACATGGGGGAGCCCTGGTTACACCCCTACCTTCCAGGGCCGTGCTGGGTCTCCCGCTTGGCGGTGTGCTCTGTGCTCTACGGCCTTCCGGGCCGGGGGGCCGCCGCCGTCCGCCGGTCCAGTTTCTGAGGATAGACACAGAGTCGTCAGGCCACGTCAGGCCACGTAACGCGGCTATGCCGACGATCTGTTCTCTGCCCGCGCACCGCGCTGTGTCCCTGTCGTGCCCCTGTCCCCGGCCCTGTCCCCGGCCCTGTCCCCGGCCCTGTCCCCGGCCCTGTCCCCGGCCCTGTCCCCGGCCCTGTCCCCGGCCCTGTCCCCGGCCCTGTCCCCGGCCCTGTCCCCGGCCCTGTCCCCGGCCCTGTCCCCGGCCCTGTCCCCGGCCCTGTCCCCGGCCCTGTCCCCGGCCCTGTCCCCGGCCCTGTCCCCGGCCCTGTCCCCGGCCCTGTCCCCGGCCCTGTCCCCGGCCCTGTCCCCGGCCCTGTCCCCGGCCCTGTCCCCGGCCCTGTCCCCGGCCCTGTCCCCGGCCCTGTCCCCGGCCCTGTCCCCGGCCCTGTCCCCGGCCCTGTCCCCGGCCCTGTCCCCGGCCCTGTCCCCGGCCCTGTCCCCGGCCCTGTCCCCGGCCCTGTCCCCGCCCCTGTCCCCGGCCCTGTCCCCGGCCCTGTCCCCGGCCCTGTCCCCGGCCCTGTCCCCGGCCCTGTCCCCGGCCCTGTCCCCGGCCCTGTCCCCGGCACACTGTCAGTGTCAGACCGAGCTCACATAGCCGGACCCCGGGTCGCGTAGGAGTCCGGGCCGGGCCGGGCCGGGCCGGAACTGGACATGAGGAATGTCTTCTCCTTCGCAGCGGCGGCGGGGGCGCGGACTCGCAGCCCGCCCACACTCCAGTCCGGCTCCGCAGCGCCCATAGGAATACGAATCCGCACTTTGACATTCCTAGACCTACTTTCATATACTTGCTATTGCGCCGCCCGGCTTACTTAGGGATCGTCCGTAAATTGCGTAATGCTGGCAGGAGCATTACGCGGCGGGGGCGATGTTGGGCCTTACGTGGTTTGTGAGCGCCGCGGCGGCGGTGAAGGGCCGAGACGGGCTGGGCTGGGCAGAGCGCCAGGGGCCGCGAGGGAGCGGAGTGCCATCAGCCATCATGGGTCAAGTATACTGCCACTCTTGCCGCACACTTGGCGAATTGAACTCGTCCTCACGGCAGCCGGTATTCTCTCTCTCTCTCTGTCTCTATATCTCTCTCTCTCTGTCTCTGTCTCTCTCTGTCTCTCTCTCTCTCTGTCTCTCTCTCTCTCTCTCTCTCTCTCTCTCTCTCTCTCTCTCTCTCTCTCTCTCTCTCTCTCTCTCTCTCTCTCTCTCTCTCTCTCTCTCTCTCTCTCTCTCTCTCTCTCTCTCTCTCTCTGCCACAACCGCGCTGCTCCGCCCGCTCGCACCTGAGCGCGCCGGCCGGCCGGACAACCAACAACGGGCCTCGCCTCGCCTATCTCCTCTCACTTTTCGTTGCACGCACACGGACACGCGCACACAGGCACGGCACGCAGCGTGAAGGCACACGACTTTGGGGCGTGTGATGAAAGAGAGGCGGTGATGCGCATCTGCAGCGGCCATCACCCCATTCATTTATAAAAGTCGTCTGGAAGCAGGGCGGCCAGGGTCTAGCCGGGGGCAGCCGGGGGCAGCCGGGGGGGCAGCCGGGGGGCAGCCGGGGGCAGCCGGCAGCAGGTCCGGTCCGGCCGAGCCCTCGCACCTGCGGGGCCATCCACAAATCACGTACCGTTGACTCCGATTTTTTTTTCACCTCTTCTCTCGAAGTGTTGGCTGCACTGCACGCTCTTGTTTCAAAGTGTTGGCTGCACTGTACACGGTCCAGTCCCGCCCAAGCAGGACGCCGCGCCGGATAGGCCAGCCCGCCGCACACGCGTGTAGTGCGGGGCTGCCTACGCTGGAGTTCGCAGGCGCCAGAGGGCAGCGGGGTCCGGGAGCGGCAGCCGAGCCCAGACCGCCCCCTACCTACAGTCACCAGACTAGCGCAGTGGCCAACGGAATTTCTCATACAACTGCCGAGGACGCCGACGACGTCCCGTGATGTCCCGCCAGCACGGCAGCGGCGGCAGAGGGCCTTGTCTTGAAACGGACCAGGTTCACGCCATCGACAGTTCCCGTCTGTTATGTCCGCCGATGGCGCTGACCGTGTCGCCGCACTCGTCGTCGTGATGGTCAGGGCCGAGGGGTTCCTCACTCGTGGTGCAAGCGTACCATGATTTAAAATCAAAATTTGATTTTTGATTGTCTTCCTGATTTTTTGTTCTGATTTTTCCTTAGTTTTTTCGAACTTTTCACATTTTTGCTTGAATTTTCTTACTTTTTTCTTATTTTATTCTGACTTCTTCTGATTTTTATCTGAATTTTTTGTAGGGTGCACATTGATTTTTTTTGAGTGAGGGGCCCCTGGTCAGGGCCATTCAGTTAGGCGGCGGAGCGGGCGAAGCTGGCGAAGCTCTCGTCTGCTCTTGTAAAATTGACACACCTATCGGGGTGGGTACTGGTGTAAATCTGATCAGAATTTACTTATCGCATACTTAAAAAACGATCAGGAATTTCCTGATCATAACGGGAAACGATCAGGATTATTTTGATCGTTCACAAATACGATCAGAATGATACTATCGGTAAAATTAACGATCAAGACTAAAAACGATCAGGATTTTCAGACAGCTATTTCTCGTTGAGTAGCTGGAATTTTTACTTGAAAATTTTTACTTGAAACTAGGTATATGGCATCAATTCAAGAATTTACTTGGGCAATTTTAATTTCACTCAAATCAGAGACTATTTTTCTTGCATCTCGACCTCGACTTTGAATAGAACTCGATTTTGCCCTCGATTTTGTGATGCTTTGCACGTCCGCGGGATCCCTGGACCCTCTTGTTCTATGAGAAAAAAGACTCTGAGGAATATTTACAATTCGAAAATACGATACGATCAGGAACATTTCGACCATTATTACAAAACGACTATGAGGAATATTTCCTATCAGAAAACACGACGAGGACCATGATTACAAAATACGATCAGAAAGCAGAGAAATGGTCAGGAAATAATCCTGATGGTTCTTCAGTACAATCTGAAAATTCCTGATCGCGAAGGTGCGCGAATTTATATTAGAAAAAAATCCTGATCGTATTTTTATACTAGTAGGATTGGGAGGGGGGGGGGGGGCCGCGCGGGTGGTCGTTACGTAATACCTAGACGACCCCCGTGGAGACCACGGGGCCGCGCGCTGGGACAACAGACTGACCACTGGGCGGTCATTCGCGCTGTGCGGTCAGCCCGTCGTGAGAGGTATTATGTGCTGTCTGCGTGCTCGGACGGTCCGGTCCCCGGGGGCTCTGTATACCGGCGGACACACTGTGCCAATTAACTGGACAGGCATTAGGCGTGGCCACAGGCCGCAGCCTGCAGCGATTGCTCCCGACACTTTGGGTATTAATGAGCTCCTTACGCGTGTGCTGCGCAGGGGTATTGTCGATTGTCGTCGGTCTGCCTGTCTGCTGCCTGTCTGCCTGTCACATTCAGTGGTCGCGGAGCCCACGTGCCCCTCCTCCCGTTTTCGGCCCCAGCAGCAGGTGCGGCTGCATTTGGTAACGGTGATGCAACGTGCTGCAGTGCTGGGCGAGGTGCGCGGAGGGCGGGCCGCCGGACCCGCGCTGGCCGCCGCCATGCACGTTCGCACCGTGCCCAAACGGGACCGTCCGGCCGTCTTGACCTTGCGTGACCTCCGTCCGCGCGGCAATGCTGGGGGCCGGACCGCAGGCGAGCGGAGCAGGGCGGGCCGAGCCGAGTCGGGCCGGGCTGGGCCGAGCCGAGCCTGGGCGATGTCATGACTGTCCAGCGGTGCGAGGGCGGGCAGGCCAGGAGGCTCCCATGGAGCGGACGGACCACCGCTGGCCACCGCCTTGCGCAAAGCCAGGAGGCAGCAAAGCCAGCAGAGCCGGCGCGGGGAAACTTGCGCCCGTTCGCGCCGACGGTAACTTGTAACGTACGGCAGGCGGTGTGGCGGCGTCCGCGGCAGAGCGGGCAGAGCACCGCCGGCCGCGGAAAATGTTGCGGCCTCATCAGCGTAGTGTCTAGTCCAGGCCGGCGGTGCCAGGTGCGGTTCCGGGGGGGGGGGGGGCAACGGTGTCATTACCCCCACCCCCACCCCACCCCCGCCCCTGAAGCATTTCCCTGCGCCCGAAGGGCGCCGGAACCGTAGGCAACCGGTGTAACTTTTCGTCTGTAAGTAGGCAAAAAGCAGGACATTACCCCCCCCCCCCTGAAGCCGCTCCTGGATCCGCCACTGGGCGATGCCGGGCCGGGCCAGCTGGTCTATTGGCAATCATATCCACGGCAGTGAGAGGAGTGAGTTGTAGCGAGATGCTCCCGCCGCCCGGCTCGGTTGGCGGGGGGTCGCCCCGGGGTCAGCGCGGACGACCCGGAGCTCCCCGTGCCGGTGGCCCCGGACGTGGGCGGCGTCGTGTCACGAACCTCCTATCAATCCGCGCGGCCGCCGGTAACGGTCCGACCACAAACCACGTAACGCACGTAACGCACGTAACGCAGGCCGCCGCAGCGTTACACGTGTAGCTTACGGACGGATCCTAAAGTGCACACACATAGTTAAGTGGTGTACTCTGCAGTGTAAAACGGTGTCATGATGCCCGACAATTGTCCGCTCCGCTCCCACGCGCGCGCGCGCACACACACACACACACACACACACACACACAGCGTCCGGGTGGGATGGGATTCCCTCCCAGCGGTGCGTTGGCATTGTTTTGCCATCGCGTCCTGGTGGGGGCTGCGGCGCCGAAAACGAAAACGGGATTTGCATACCGTGGGCCGTACCGCCGGCAGCAGCATTCGCCACACGCCTTGACCCCAGCCTAATAGAACGATGCCCCAGCCACAAACCACCGAGTGTGCGTGAAGTCATGACCCTCCACTCACTGTCTCTCTCTCTCTCTCTCTCTCTCTCTCTCTCTCTCTCTCTCTCTCTCTCTCTCTCTCTCTCTCTCTCTCTCTCTCTTTCTCTCGCCCTAATTCTCCCGAAAATAATTCCCCCCTCCCATGTTGGCCAATGATGGGCTACGAAGTCGTTACAGTCGTTGGCGAGGCAGGAGCACCACACGGTAGACGTGACAACACCTGCACCCGATAATGATCTCAAGACTCGCAATAACTAATTTAAATAAATAAATAAATATAACAACCGTGGAGTTGGTATTTGAACCCGCGGTCGTCACGGGACCGAAATTGCTCCGGTAAATTTATCGAGAAAGTTATGTGCTCCGCTGTCCGACGTCTGGCAGTCGGGAGGGAGTGACCAAGTGACCATAAGTGACCAGTCATGGGGCGCCTCTTCCTCCGACACCTGGCGACTGCCAATTGCGATGCCATCGATTGAAACTACAATTACCACTCAGTCTGTGCGAGCGCCAGGGGCCGGTGCAGCACGCGGAGGGAGATAGGAGGGCGGGACACTCTCTGACGCAACTCACTTTCATTTGTTCGAACGAAATCTTAGTTCTCACAACTAAATACGTTGCTTGTCCCAAAATTAACGAACAAGTTCGTTTTGACGACTAGTAATTTTTCTGCGTATCTGCGTCGACTGCAGGTTTTTTTTTTTTTTAAATTCTTCTCCTCACACCTCACAGTCCAAAAAGTGTCGTTGATATTGGTAAATATTGTTGCCGCATTCTGAATTCAGTTTCAGTTCTCTATCGCTAGATGGTGCCACTGAAATTGGGGGAGCTATTCTCGGTTCTGCGGATTCTGCCAACTTTCAAAATTTATATTCGTTTTCAAAATATTAGGCACCGTTGTTGTTCCCACATTACATTTTACACGCTCAAAAAAATAAGCTTGAATCACGCATAATATGCCTGCATCATAGCAGATTTTATGCCTGAACCTCAAAATCTTCCCTGAGCATAATATGCTCAAAACGAGCATGACATGCTCGAAACAAGAATTTCGTAGTGGTTATGCAGCTATGCCTGAATCAAGACATGCCACTAAATATGGATGCCCGATTCAGGCATCAGTCTACATGCCTAACTCAGGCATCAGATTTTGCCGAATCGTATGCCTGTACCGGGCATAGTGATGGTTGGCACAAGTATCCTGTTGCTGAATTGGGGAAAGTTACCCAGTATTTCAGGGCAGGCATCAAATTTGCGCTGATTCAAGCATACATTTTTGAGAGGATGTAACTGAACCCGTACAAACTGTTTCGTCTTCTTTTTTTTTTTTAAATTGGAAGAGCGCCTAGTATCTGTTAATGTACCTCTTAACCTAGGTAAAACGGATCTTTATAAAACTGTATAAAATGTTTATAAATATTTATAAGAGCCTTTATACAAAGTTTATATTTTTTTATAAGGACAGGCATATACACATTTATATGATTGTATATAAACTGTATAAATATTTATAAGAGCCTTTATAGAAATATATAAAGGTTGATGTATAAAATCATATATAGACTTGTATACAATGTGTTGATCTTATATACATAATTATAAAGATGTATACAACTGCATAAGCCCATAAACAACTATATACAGGCGTTTATAAGACCGTATACAGCCACATACATACAATTACATACAGGCGTTTATACAATTGTATACAGGCATTTATACAAGTATATATGCGTGTATCAACCAATATAAAGCTACCTGTATACAAACATATAAAACTTTTATAAAAGGTTATAAAGAGCGTTAAAAACATTTATAAAACTTTTATACAACTTTACAAAAATCCGTTTTACCTGGGAATATCTGAGGCTGTTGGACTTTGTACCGCTGGCAAGCTTCAGGCCTTGCGTCTCGCGTCTAAATTTCCCAGCTCCATTAGCGCGGGCGTGCCTGTTTTCTTTGTTTTTTTTTCGGCGTGTGGGAGAGCTGGGTGTCGTCGAGATGGGATCGACAACAGCAACAACAACAAAATACTAATAATAACAGCCTTAAAAAAGCGTGAGTCCTCCAGCATCGATGTGAGCCTTGTGCGGTGCGTGGGTCCCGGTGGGTCCCCAGCCCCGGCCCCGGCCCGGGTCACCCGCCCGGTCTTCCTCCGGTTGTCGGCCGGGCCGTAAACTTTTAGTGGCACTACTTAGCGTGGGGCATTATTCCCATTTCCCCGCGGCAGGACGGGAGCCACGCGGGGCCTCACCGCCTCACCAGATCCGGGAGATAACCGTCCCTCCGGGGCCCTTGAGCGGGGTCCTTGGACGAGGTCCTTGCCCGTCCTTGTCCGCAGCCCGCGCTTCGCGAAGGACGCGCGGTTCACTGCCCTGCTGTCTGTGGAGGAGGTCGTCCTCCACCCGCACTCTCTTTGCCATTTCCATTGCACTCAACGCAGCTGCTGCGGCTGCGCGGAAATGTTAAAGAGAAGAAATTAAAAAGAGAGAAGACACACGCACGTGTCCTTATGAATTATTATCTCAAGACACATATTTCTAGAGTGAGGTAGACACCGAGATAGAGAGAGCGAGGAGAGAGAGAGAGAGAGAGAGAGAGAGAGAGAGAGAGAGAGAGAGAGAGAGAGAGAGAGAGAGAGAGAGAGCAGACAGGTATGAGTGTACGTATGTACATCGTATCGGCATCAAGGTGTGAAGAGCAACAAGTGGTATAGTCTGGGCCGATCGGGAAGCCCATTGTCATCTCTCTCTGTCTCTCTCTCTCTCTCTCTCTCTCTCTCTCTCTCTCTCTCTCTCTCCATAGTCTCTCCGCATTCCCGCGACAGACGAGAGAGGCGGAGAGAAATTCATCAAGGAGCGCGCGACCGTCCCCCGGGATGACGACAGCAAAATGGATAACGAGAGAGAGAGAGAGAGAGAGAGAGAGAGAGAGAGAGAGAGAGAGAGAGAGAGAGAGAGAGAGAGAGAGAGAGAGAGAGAGAGAGAGAGAGAGAGAGAGAGAGAGAGAGAGAGAGAGAGAGAGAGAGAGAGAGAGAGAGAGAGAGAGAGAGAGAGAGAGAGAGAGAGAGAGAGAGAGAGAGAGAGAGAGAGAGAGAGAGAGAGAGAGAGAGAGAGCATATCCCTGCGGGGAGGCGCTTACGTAACGTCGCGGACACTAGAATGCACGATTTAGAGCAGGCCCACTGCATGGGTACAAGAGAACATTGTCTTACTCTTAGTTTATATATATACACACGGATTTCTCAAAAGCTTCCCATGCTGACGACCGGGGTTGGCTAACCTACAGACGTCGTCGCCGCTTCTCCGGGAGGCTCCTGATTGGCTGAACCCGGGTCCACGCCCGCCTGCCCGGTCCATTCAGACCGCAGAGTCGGCAGCTGCGTTACCTCAGTTACCCTGGCCAGCCGGCGGGTTCTACCCTTTTTCATTTTCTGTTTCGGGTCGAAAAACCATTTCACTTTCTTTCTGGAACTCGTTTCCCTCCCAGGCTGTAATGAGAGGACGGCCGGCGGCCGGCTCCTCTGTCCGGTCCCCGAGCCCAGCACGGCCGGCGGGGGCTGGCGGGGGCTGGCGGGGGCTGGCGGGGGCCGGCGGGGGCCGGCGGGGGCCGGCGGGGGCTGGCGGGGGCTGGCGGGGGCCGGCGGGGGCCGGCGGGGGCCGGCGGGGGCCGGCGGGGGCCGGCGGGGGCCGGCGGGGGCCGGCGGGGCCGGCGGGGGCCGGCGGGGGCCGGCGGGGGCCGGCGGGGGCCGGCGGGGGCCGGCGGGGGCGGGGGCCGGCGGGGGCCGGCGGGGGCCGGCGGGGGCCGGGGGGGGGCCGGCGGGGGCCGGCCGGGGGGGCCGCCGCGGGGGGGCTGGCGGGGGCTGGCGGGGGCTGGCGGGGGCCGGCGGGGGCCGGCGGGGTCCCCCCCGGACGCGTCACCCGGCGGCGGCCTTGCCGTGCTCTAGAACTTGGAGGAGCGCACCGTGTCACCGGCCCCGCCGAGTCCAGCCCGGCTGTGCCCGGCTGGGGGCCGCCGTGTGTGACGTGAATGATGTCAGCGCTGGCCGCCGCCCCGCCGCCCCGCCGCCCCGCCGCCCCGCCGCCCCGCCGCCCCGCCGCCCCGCCGCCCCGCCGCCCCGCTGCCCCACCGCCCCGCTGCCCCACCGCCCCGCCGCCCCGCCGCCCCGCCGCCCCGCTGCCCCGCCGCCCCGCCGCCCCGCCGCCCCGCTGCCCCGCTGCCCCGCCGCCCCGCCGCCCCGCCGCCCCGCCGCCCCGCCGCCCCGCTGCCCCGCCGCAGCGAGCCATGATCTACGAGGCAGACGCCACCTTCACAACCGCGCCGCCTCACCGTCCGTCCCTCTCGTGACAAGTCGCCGGCGCTGCTACGTTCCGTGCATCCGAGCGCGCGAACCGAAGTGGAAATAACAAAACGAGTCGGAGCCATTGCACTTCGAGAGCAGTTTACTTCAGCGGGGGGGCTCGGGTGGTCGGTTAGGCGGGAAGAGAGAAAGACATCCGCGTGCGGGACTCGCACACACACACAAACACGGTGTGCTAGATCTCGCTGATTTGTGTCCGCTACGCCCTCCGTCGTTGTTCTTACTCTCACGGCGGCCGCAGCCGGACGCTTTTGTCCGCCAGGCTCTGCTGTGCTTGTCATGGGGATATGAGGGAGATAAGGGGCCTTTCAAATACCACGTGGTACAAAATAGGCCAAAATTTGACCCCCCCCCCCCCTGCGTGGTACGGCTAACCTAACCTTCCCATACATTTAATATAGGAGCGTGACTTTTGACAGACCCCCTCCCCCCTAAATCAGTCACATGGTATTTGAAAGACCCCTAATGGCTGCGGACAGGATCCTCGATTTTCGAAACGTTCGTAGAGAAGACAATACTTCCAGAGTGCACGTAATCATGTTTACAAAATGCTAGAAATTGAAAAAAATTGCGAATTCAAATTTAAACTTGGACCTTATGCCGAAAAATAAGCACCTGCGTAGGCTGAAATGGCCAGAAAAGCAATAAAATTCTAAAATTAACGAAAACTACGGGGAGTAATCCGATGAAATTCTGAAATCTGTGTACATAGGTTAAATGAGTGGGTGCCCCCAGCAGGAGGCGCGCGGCCTGTCTGCCGTGGCCGTTATGGTCAGCGCGTGAGTATTTGGCAGTAGTACCGCCCTGCCGGCTCCTACTGCCAGCAAGTCGCTCAGCTTATGCCTAGACTCTGTGCCCAGACCCGGGCGACTCGCCAACGCCGCGCCGCCGCCGGTAGATTTTCGCACTCCGCAGCTTTGCGACAGAATTTTTTTTTATCAGGACGGGAGTGAATTTTTTGAGTCAAGATTAACTAACGCGAAGGAAAATGTGTTAATTCGCCATTAGTAGCCGCTGGTAAAATATTACGGGGTGTGCGGCTGTTTTTGACCCTCATGCCGCCGCCGTCGAAACCGGCGTCGGCGCCTAGGTCTTCTCATGCCAACGAAGGTGCACAGTCACGACTCGACTCTCCACCAGCGCTGCTGCTGCTGCTGCTGCTGCTGCTGCCGCTATGACATGTCGAACCCAGCAGAGCTTAGCAGGGCTCAGCTGGTCAGCTACCGGGTGCAACAGTTTTGCGGTCGCGTAGAGTGGCCCGGTTTTCTCTCTCTCTCTCTCTCTCTCTCTCTCTCTCTCTCTCTCTCTCTCTCTCTCTCTCTCTCTCTCTCTCTCTCTCTCTCTCTCTCTCTCTCTCTCTCTCTCTCTCTCTCTCTCTCTCTCTCACTCTCTGTCTCTCTGGGGGCATGACGCCCGCCCGTCTCTGTCACACCCGTGAAGCGACTCGTTGGCCGTGCGAAAACACGATTACACTACTCTGCAATCTCCCGGCCCGAGTTTGGATCGCGCGCGCGTTCCGGAGTCGTCCGAAATGAAATAAAACGGGCCGAGCCTCCGCCGTTACGAGATAATCGCGTTAGCGCGTTAAGTCCGCGGGTGGCCAGTGTAGCGCACGGCCACCTGGAGTGGTTGTCTCGGCACGGACCGCTCTTCGCCCGGCCACTTGGACGACGTCCAGCCACTACTGCCGGACCAGGCGTTTTTTTTGGTTGTTGTTGTTGTATCCATGACAACTCTATTATACTGCGGGGATCCAGACGCGTGCCATGAATGGCTGCTGGGGTGATCGTGAGACTACACTACGCTGCTCGGATGGTGATGACGATGATGCTGCTGCTGACGATGGTGTTGCTGCTGCGCTGGAGTTTTCTGAGGGGGTCACTACTACGGATGCTGCTCCTGCTGCTCCTACTGCTCCTGCTGCTTCTGATGATGATGATCAGGACGACGATGATGCTGATCAGGGCGGTTATCACCCCCCCCCCCCCCCCCCCCCAATCCTCTCCTCCCGTCCTTCCCAATTGCGACAGGTGCAGCGCGAGAACTTCTGCTGGGCGTACGCGCGAGCGTCTCCGACGTGCTGGGGTTCCTGTCGCAATGAAATGTTTCACTCCCCGCTCCCCTCCCTCCCCCGTGGTGTACAGTACGCAGGCTGTAACCTCACTGACCGCTTGCCCCGCATGCCCCGGCCCCGCCTGGTCTGTCCAGGGGGCTTGGCCAGGGGCTCGGCCGTCCGGGTAACGTCTCATGTGTTTTATACGTTTATTTGCTACCGCCGCGCGTGTGTGCGTGTGTGCGTGTGTGCGTGCGTGTGTGCGTGTGTGTGCGTGCGGGGGCCCAGCCAGGTGCGCCGGGCCGGCAGGGACCGCTCCCTAACGGGGGTCTTGTCCCACACCATTATGTAAGGGTTGGCCGGCCTGCGCTGCTCGCGGCCAGCTCGCGGACATTATGCGCAGGCGCAGCAGACGACGCGACGCGCCCCGTGCGAATAAGCAGCCAACAGCCGCGATGCCCCCGAGGCTGCTGCCGATAATGTGTACACACGCGCGGCGGCGGAATCCGAATTATATGGACTGCGAATAACGATCAGGCCCGTATCGCCACATCGCCGCACCCGCCAGCGGCCTGAGATGTTAATTTACTCTCAGGCGGGAATGTGTTTATTATGGACGAGACGAACGGGATCGCCGACAGAGTTTAAGAAGAGGTAGAAAAGGAACACACCCAGGAAAGACGGCGATATAACACGGTCGACGACATTCTTATATATATATTTTACGTAATGTCCGCTTCGTGTGGGGCGAAAGCCGAAATGGTGGAAGTAAAAGGTAAAAAAGTAGTCCGGCGAAGGGCCCGAAAGACAGTTTCCTTGTTCGTCCTTGGCCGCGGCCGGGGCGTCCTGGGGGCCCGTTGTCCACGCCGGCTGATGGATCGTTGCGGCCGAGGACCTAATCCCGACGTCCACCAACCTATTTTTCACGGTCTCATAGTATTGTCGAACCCGCTGATCTAGGATGAGGCAGTTTGAGGAAGAGTTTTTTTTTTCCTGAGTACATACGCTCTAAAAAGGTTAAAACGATGCCTGCCAAAAGAAAGGAAAATTTATTGATTTGGTTCGGACTCGCGGGCGTGGTCGGAAGTGAAGCAGTGGGGCCGGCCCCAACGAAAAGGAATGAACCCATTCTAACTCTCCCTAAACTGGTCCACGCCGCGTTTCCGCCGGCAGCCTTGCCTCCCGCCGTGGCGCCCCCCCTCAATGGTTTGGCCGAGTCGGCCAGAACGTCGTGACTGCGGTTCGCGCCCCGCTCAGTTGGGGCGCGTTTTATCCCGCATCCTCCCGGCCGGACTGGTCAATACTCTGGTTCGGTCACTCGGTCAGGTCGCAGAGTGGAGCTGACCGCTGTCCGGGCGGTGCGGGCCGCTGCTGCAGGCGGTGCTAGCTGAGGGTGTCGGGGGTGTCGGGTCACAACCTTGTAACTGCCGGGGCCAGCGGCGCAGATACAGCAAGGCGGTGTTTGTGCCGTGGGCAGCCGTGGGCTCCTCCGTTATGTAAGGACTCGGCCACTGGACAGGCACCGCCTGGGCACGGCGGCACAGCGGCACCGCCAGCCCTGATATATACGCGGTGGCGGCGCTTCGCTTTCCTGCTCCAGAACGCATCTAGTGCGGGCTGTGGTGCAGCCATGCAGGCGTGGGGCACCGGGACACCTCACCTCATGTGACGCGGCGGCGACGGGTGAGGCCGCAGGCTCCGCAGGCCGGAGGGAGGTCCCCGACGACCGCCGTATCTCCACGGCGGCGGCCTCGGGGCC
Organism: Odontothrips loti; assembly: GCA_038380765.1. NCBI lineage: Eukaryota > Metazoa > Arthropoda > Insecta > Thysanoptera > Thripidae > Odontothrips > Odontothrips loti. The sequence goes on from CM076254.1 coordinate 15,390,962, forward strand.
TCGGGGTGTGACCCAGTGGGGCCCACTAGGGGCCCAGTGGGACGTCACCGGCATGACGCCGAGGCCGCACCGCCGGCACCGCCACACCCACCTCGCCTCACTACGGCTCTATCCTTTTTACTTTCTAATCGATCTGGTTTTCTTGTTTCCGCGTGATTGCCCCCGTTTATCTCATCGCCGAAAATATGACTACACTGAAAAATATTTTCCGTCATATGACGAGAAAAGCTGTGACGATTCGCTGATCACCTGAATATGTCGTCGCTTTACGACGCTTATTCGTCTTGACGACTTATTCGTACGGTTAATAATTCGTCACATCTAACCAGGCGCGGATCCGGGGGGGGGGGGGGGGGGGAGGTGAAGGTAGGCTATTCGCGTTACAATCCGCCTGAAAGTAGGCAGAAAGCGGTACATCGCCCCCCCCCCCCCCCTATGAGCCGCCCCTGGATCCGCGCCTGAATCTAACCAAACTTCAAGAAGACATATTTTCTATCGGTTTTTTGCCCCCCGCCCCCCCCCCCCAAAAAAAAAAAAATCGGTGACGAGTTCTGTGACGACTTATTCGTTTTTCAGATTTAGCCAGAGGATCGATTGTCGTCAAATGACGATAAATATTTTCACAGTGTACCCACACAGAGGAAAAGGGATCAGCAGCTTGGTACGTGTCCACGTTGTTTTCGCACCTCGATTGGTTATTTGGGGCGCCTGCTGGGTGGGCAACCACCACTTCCGCACGCTCGCGTGTCGTGCGGGCTGGCCTAACCTAGCATTCGCAGGCGCCCCGTCGTGGTGGGTGCACGATGCTACAGACAGACTGTGTGATTGATAATAGAATTTTATTTCTTAAATGTTAACAAATGGTTGTGTGTTGGCGATCTGGCCTGACTGTGGTAGCCGCGGGGACCCACTCGAACTCCCACTTGGGCGTCTGGACCTGCTTCCAGACAGGTTGCTGCGCTCCCCCAGACCGCCACTCCGTCCTCCACTCCTGCACCTTCCTGGGCACCCAGACCTGCCGCCTCTCCTTCTTCCACACCTGGACGGACTGCTCCTGGAAGTCGTGCACCTTCTTCGTCCTCCAGGACCGCCGCCTCTTCTTCCTCCAGACCTGGATCTGCTCGTCCTTCCAGACCCGCTTCTTTTCCGCGATCCAGACCAGCTTCCTCTCCGCCTTCCTGACCTTTCTCCATGCCGCCTTCCAAACCAGCACCTTCTTCCAGGCCCCGCCGTCGTCCTGGACCCGTTTCCATGTCGGCACCCAGACCATCTTCCAGACTGCCACCTGTCGCTCCTTCCAAACCGGCCGATGCACGTACTTCCAGATCGGCACTCGCACAGTTTTCCACTCCTGGACCTCTACGCTCTTCCAGACCGGGACCTGCTTCGTCTTCCAGACCGGGACGCGGACTGTCTTCCAGACAGGCACGTCCACGTCCTTCCAAGCCACCTCGTGAACCACCCTCCAGACGGGAACGCGACTCTTCTGCCACTCTGTCTTCCAGACCGGCTTCTTCTCATCTGTCCAGGTCTGCTTGTACTCGGTCTTCCAGACGAGCCTTTTCTCCCACTTTCCAGCTGGGTGGTGAGGGACCTTATCACCGTCATGCGCATTCAGGCCACCGGTGCTGCAAAAGGAGAATAAAAACTTGGTTTTAAAATTCTCAAAATTACCGAGCCAGAACATTTGCTAAATAATACTTAGCAGTGTGTCAGTTAGCACTACACGCGTTTCATTTTCACCGCCAGCCCATGCCGGCCCTATCCCACGGAAGGAACCGAAGGAGAGGGAGAAAGAGAAGGAACAAAGCCGTCAAGGCGTCACGTTGAATTGCGAGCGGTTTGCCTATGACTCGCAGCAGAGACAATGACGCTCGGACACGCCCACCTACGGCCCGCCCTTCCGCTCCCGCCGCCGTGCCCTGCCTCTCATGCCTGCCTGTTACTGCTCCTCCGTTGGTCTCCTCTTTTGGTCCTGATGAGTGCCGTCACGGCTAGAGCTTCCATCTCTACAGGGCGCATAAGTCCATCTGGACGGCACTCTCAGAAAAATAAAATCACATGAAGAATGTTGCCATGAATATACTAATCTACAACTTTGACTAAAACTTGGTCATTTTTAGGTCGAGCTTGGTCAACAATTTTTTGACAGGCCCTGACAGGGGCTGGCATTTCCGTTCCCTTAGTTCGCAGCTTTCAAAGCTCCTTCACAGTTCACAAGCCCTAGCCAGTTCCTTCGCAGCCCTAGCCAGCGACCTCAGACGGCCTGTGCGATTGTTAAAATCAATCGACAATCGTCGATGACTAGAGTAATCGAAAAGTTGTTCGATACGATTGTCAGTAATCGACAATCGAAAACTTTATCGATTAATCGAATTTTTCGATTACAATATCAATTGTCGGCATTCGACAATCGAAAACCGTATTGATCAATCGAATTTTTCAATCGCACCGTCGTGTCGGTTGTAGCATCAATTGCCATTTCCATGCCATTAGTACTACTCGATAAAATGACAGCGTTTTCAATTTGCCAATTTCTCGCAATCGAAAAATATTAATTGGTTGAAGTTTTGCCAGTTTCCGTTTTAGTGAAAGGGATTTCAAGTAAGATCTTTGCTGCAAAGTAAATGTTGTTTGAACATTTCAGATTACACAAAATTAAACAGTTAAGAAGTTCACCATCTACAGAGGCTTCCTCAAAAAATTTCCTATTTGTTGACAAAAAAAAAAAAAGTTGCTCAGCCAGGTCATCCCCGAGGCAACTTCTTGTATCAGTAATAGTTGCTGCCCCTACTGAAGAGACGCTCTGAAGTGGTACCTGCAGCAGGCGCGGCACGGCCACGGCAGCCGGCAGACACCCACACCCGCAGTTCGAAATCCACAATCGATAAACAATCGACAATTGGGAGGAATCGTTAGCAGACTAACGATTATCGATTACTGCAATCGAAATCGAGACTTCATTTACAATCGTCGATGGAAAAAATAATCGATAACGTTTTCGATTAATCGAACAATCGCACAGGCCTACAGACGCGGGGGCCCTGTTTGGTGCTTGCCCGTTTGTACATAAAACGCGTTGAGCTGAGGCTAGAGTTCGTGTGCCTTGGGCGGCTGCTGTTAGTAGGCCCTTGTCTATGCACTTATGACCCTGCGGCCGGGCACCGATCAATAGCTGTAGTGTTCATGAGTCTCAGTTTACAGCTGTGGCGCGGTGTGACAGTCATAGAGCTATGCCTGTCTGTCCCCCCGGCTGCTGTCTATACCACCTCGCTGCTGTTGGTGCAGTGGGAGTTGAAAAGTTAAATTTGTTTATAGTGAAAGGTATTACAATTCTGAAGTTGTTACAAATGAAAAATGGTTAAAATTTAAATATGTCCCGTTCGTTCGCCAGCGTCAAGTTAATTTTTAAAAGTTTTATGTGCAATGTTTTGCACGGCTATTCATGTGTGTGCAAGTGTCACAGGTGCTATGAAGCCTGCGTGCACTAATTTGCGAGCTGCTCAAGTACAGTTCCTATTAACTGTTAAACGGTAACTCTATGCCACATGGTTGCATGTGATTTTTTTCAGACACATCGAAGTTTTAGAGTACTTTATTTTATGATTTTACTTTTTCTGAGAGCGTAGAGGATAGCGCGGAGGGTAGAACTCGCATTTTTGGAGACACCATAGATGGGGACAAGTTTTCAACAAAAGCTGTTAGAAGTGGCGCACGAGCACTGTCCTTTGCTGCCACGCCGCCGCGGGCTGGCCCACATTAGAAAACTAACGCTCAGCGAACCAAAGAGTCGGGGCCTCTGGGCTTCTTGCTCCTGCTAACGAGCCAGGCCGGTATGTGTGTGTGTGTGTGTGGGTTCGTACTCCGCAGCAAGCGATCGCCCTCGGCGCCTTTTGCCGGCCCGGCTGGACGCCCGGGGATTCACTTTCCACACAGACATATTCGCGCGCGTATGGTAACGTTTTATAACGTTTGGTAACGCGGTGGCATATAATGGCCCTGATGAAGGGGCCAGCCCCTTCGGTGGCCGACGCGTTTGTTTGGAATCGAGTTGGTAGCAAAGAGCAAGTTGGGGCTCACCCCACCGGAGACGCGGGCGAAAATCGCAATAAACGAAGGCCCAGGCCGAGGAAACCGATTCCTCGGAGAAGTCTTGTCACATAATCACGGTGCGTGTAATGACGGCGGTCAGCGGCGGCCTCCGGGAGGAGAGAGGTCGATCCAACCCCCGACAGCCGTCACGTAACGCTGACGTCAGAGGGCTTGGCGGGGTGGGCCGAGCCCCCGAGCCCCTGCCGATACATACCCGGGCCGGCGGGATAATCATGAAATATGAAATTATAAGTAATCCCAGGTGAAAATGGCTGATATATAGTCATATATGAAGTATATGAAGTATATATCAGTCATATATACTAATATATATAGTTATATATAGTCATACATAGTGCGATATATAATTATACATGACATAGTATATATAACCTATATATCTTTATATATACCTGATATATATTACACAATATATAGCTATATATAAGCTTATATATGGTTATAGTTATATATAGGGTAATATATAGTAGTATATACATGTATATATCGTCATATATAGTATGATGTATGGGTATATATCGTTATATATCTCCTGATATATGATTATATATGAATATATATAGAGTATATATAATCTATATATAATCTATATGTAAGCACTTTCACCCGGGAGCTCGAACACGCCGCGATAGCCGCGCGAATGGCGGAGACTTGAACGCTGGAATAGGTCTAAAGATCTAAAGATCCCACCGGCCGCGGGCACTATGTGCATCGTCACCCGAATGTGGGTCAAGGTCATAGAAACGTCAGCGGTCTCGCATGCGGGGTCGCGGGCAGTCCCTTCGTGCGCGCATACCGCGAAAATTAGAAAACAACGGTGTGTGTATAAGACGAAGCCTACTTGTGGCGTCAGAGGAGGAAGCGCATTCCGGCCGGCAGACGCGCCGCGTCGCGTCACCGCCCCGCTCCTCAGCCGGTAACTGTCCGCACAGTCTGGCGGCTCGGTTGTTGATCCGGAATGTAAAAGTCGGCTCCGGTTACCGCACCCACAGCCACCGCGGACAGAAGGGATCAGATCGCGTCGGGTGCGTCGCCAATCCGAGCTGCGACTCCACAGCAAGCTGTGACTCCACAGCGAGCTGCGACTCCACCCCAGCCAAGGTTAGACTATCGAAACGATATCGATTTGATGTCGATTCGATATCGACAAATTCAAAGACATCGATGTAATCCACAGTCGATTCAATATCAAAATGGTGCCGGAAGTCGATTTTCTTTGTCGATTCACCAAATGATCGATGAAAAAAATCGAGCTTCGACAAAATGTCGACACTATCGATATAGATTTGATACAATTTCGACAGTCTATTCCTGGCTGGGACTGCGAGCTGCGACTCCACAGCAAGCTGCGGCTCCACACACCAAGAAAATCGGTTTCTTCGGTTTTCAAAGAAACTGAGGATCAAGGTAATTTTTCTCTTGAATCGAGGGGGGCGCTTTTGATGTAAGGTAAATTTTCTTTTGTATGAAAGAAAATTCCTTAAAATTAAAGAAACTATTTAATTGTTCCCCCACGAAGGACGGCGTCTTTGAATGAAGGAAACAGAGCGCAGCGAGCTGCGAACCCTCAAAGAGCTGCGACTCCACAGCGAGCTGCGACTCCACAGCGAGCTGCGACTCCACAGCGAGCTGCGACTCCACAGCGAGCTGCGACTCCACAGCGAGCTGCGACTCCACAGCGAGCTGCGACTCCACAGCGAGCTGCGACTCCACAGCGAGCTGCGACTCCACAGCGAGCTGCGACTCCACAGCAGCGAGCTGCCATTCCAAAGCTCATCGCGCTCCCTATCGTCGCGCTGTCTGGGCCTCCCTCAGCGCAGGAATCACCAGACATCCTTCTTCCCTGCTCCTTAAAAAGGACGCAAAACGCGTCGTATTTTCTGCTGAATCCCGATGCTGAATCGTATGGTTTTCCTGTGAATCGTTTGGCTCGACGTTACGACTGCTTGCGAAAGAAAGCTCAGGCGATTTCGCCTGCTGCACCCTCTCATGACTCTGGCCGAACATTACGGCGCCGAGCCCCCCCGCCCCCTTTCCTGTCTCTCTCTCTCTCTCTCTCTCTCTCTCTCTCTCTCTCTCTCTCTCTCTCTCTCTCTCTCTCTCTCTCTCTCTCTCTCTCTCTCTCTCTCTCTCTCTCTCTCTCTCTCTCCATCTCTCTTTCTTTCGGCCTCTTCTGGACGTAAAATGGGCGGACGGGTTCGCCTGGCGAAACGGATGTTTCATTTCACTGCGTGCGTTATCAGTGTTATCAGACCCATCTCTACGTACATCGGCGAAAAATTAAATTACTTTGTTTATTATTATGCATTGGCGGTCAAGCGATATCAAGATGCTGTGCATGACGACGGGTCCAGCGTCGCCCAATCAGATCGCGGATCGCGCAGGGAGCGCGGCTTGCAGCCAATCAGCGCGGAGTCCATCCGAAACTGCGCCAATCAGGACCGGCGAAAATGAGACACGGGCTCGATGGGATATTGGGTATGGGCGAAACGAGAACGGCCCTCATACATAACACTCTGGGAGTCACCCCCGTTCTCCCGCTCGTGACAGAGTGACGATAATTGCGGTATATTCTCGAGGAAGTCTTTATCGGAGATCCTGACTGCCGCGCGCACTGCTGCGCGGTGCGCCGCGATCCGCGGTCAACGACAGGGGGCGGCAGGGGGCGGCGGGGGGCGGCGGGGGGCGGCGGGGGGCCGTAGGGGGCGGCAGTTACGAGGGCTTTCGGACCGCAACAGGACGCCCGATGCCCTCCAAGACAATTTACCTGGCCGCACCGAATGAGCTGGGCACACAAACTCTGCCGGGTGCCACAGCGGCAAGCCCCAGCAGCACTCCTCATAAGGTGATACATTTCCAGCCGTGAGGCTGGTCGGTGGGTCCCGCTGACGCACTTGCCGGGGTTTCCTCTCTCTCTCTCTCTCTCTCTCTCTCTCTCTCTCTCTCTCTCTCTCTCTCTCTCTCTCTCTCTCTCTCTCTCTCTCTCTCTCTCTCTCTGTCGGTCTCTCTCTCTCTCTCTTGCAGCCCCATTGCAGCACCGCATGCCGTCTGGTGGGGCCGGGGGGCCGTGTCCGTTCATCCCGTCCGGAACGGACCAGCACCGGCCGGCATTGCAGTCCGTAAAGAAGTTCGCGACGCGCGGCAATTTAAAATCGGCGGTCAGGTGCTGCAGCCACGTCACGTTACGGGAGAGACAGAGAGAGAGAGAGAGGGAGAGAGAGAGAGAGAGAGAGAGAGAGAGAGAGAGAGAGAGAGAGAGAGAGAGAGAGAGAGAGAGAGAGAGAGAGAGAGAGAGAGAGAGAGAGAGAGAGAGAGAGAGAGAGAGTGTGTGTGTGTGTGTGTGTGAGAGAGAGAGAGAGAGAGAGAGAGAGAGAGAGAGAGAGAGAGAGAGACAGACAGACAGACAGACAGACAGAGCCTGTGAGGCGAGCCCAGCCCGCCGTTGTCTGTGGACCGGACTCCGTGCGCTCCGGGCAGGACCGCCCAACTACCATGCAAATTGTGTGTGCACTTTACACGGCCGCCCCTCCGGGCCGCGGGCCCTCATCCGGGGCCTCCGGGGCCTCCGGGGCCTCCTCCCGGCGCTGCGAGCACTCTGCCCGGAATACAAACGCGGCACGCCGTCACTTTCGGCGCCCGGAGGCCGACGGTGAGCTATGGACTGGACGTAGTATATAAATAGCTCCTGTGTGTCCCGGCCCCGCGGCCCCGCGGGCACACGGGCACACGGGTGGGGTGAGCCGCAGGTGAGCCGCGGCGCGGACTGAGGCCAATTTCGAGGCGGGAGTACTCGTTTGTAATATGTGACGCCCTCAGAAGAAGAAAGAAAAGGTCAAAATGCCTGAAACCATGCAAAACTGAAAAAAAAGATAAACAGTCCTGGAGTGAATTTCTGGTGGGGAAGTTGAAACACACACACACACACACACACACACACACACACACACATGCGCGAAGAGAAAGATTTGTTTCCATTGTCATTGTGGCCGAAAATACGGGTGACACAACAATGGTCCCGACCGACGGATTTTGTGAGCCGTTGGCGTCGTGGTCGGCACGCCGCTGGGTCGCCATCTCCTTTGCGCCAAAGAGAGGTAAAGATGAGGCGAGAAATAAAAAAAGGGGAGCCCCCCCCCCTTACGCCCCGCCACTCCCCGCCTCTCACCACATCCGAGTCCCTCCCAGCTCACTGCTTACTGTGGCATTACTTCGCCGCCGCCGTCACCGCTCTGCCCAAACTCATGCCCGGCCGGCAGGCGGGCGGGCAGCAGCACAAAGGGGGGTATCGCCATCTTATGTCGACGTCCGGGGCCGAAAATGAAAGGGAAAGGGGGACAGGGTACGTCGCGTCGTCGCCCGCTCGGCCCTTCACCTGTTTCCCAGAGCGGACGCGTCGTGAGGGGAAGGGGGGGGGGGGTAATGGACCGGTGACCACCACGTTACAGTACTGTGACCAACTGTTGGAAGAAAAGAATCTGTACAGGAAAAAATATTAGAAGGTTGGATCGGAAGGGACCGGGAGAAGTGGTATGGAGGGTGTAGGTCAGCAGGCGTGCCAGCAGCCGCCACTGCATTCCGGGAGCGAGGGCTGCCAACCGTCCCGGCCCGCATGGCAGCCCCGTGGCACGCGTCGCTGTGTCGTGACCCGCCGCCGTAAGGTTGGCCCCCCTGGAGCAGTGTTACGAGTCAGCCCTGCCGCCCGCGGACCTCCATCATCGCGCCGCGGGGATAAATTCAATCGGAGGCGCGAAGGTGTGAGTGAAAAGGGTTTGAAAGGAGCGCACGGGAGGCTACTCCATCACCTCTCTCTCTCTCTCTCTCTCTCCCCCTCTCTCTGTCCCTCTTTTTCTCTCTGTCTCTCAATGAGGGGCGTCGTCGTTTTGTCACCGTGTGAGTGAGTGAGTGTGAGTGAGTGCTGCAACTGCTGTTTATTAACCGAGGCCCGTTATACTAAACGAAATCTAATAAACGAAACGCCATCGCCTTCCGCCGCTCGTTTTGCCGCGGCACAAGGTCGTTTGCACCAGGCGCGCTCTATTGTGTCCCAACTCCAATCATTTTCTCTTTCTCTTTGCCGCCTGCACCCCCCTTCATCCTCTCTCTCTACACACACACGCGGACACACACACACACACACACATATATGCTGCGCACGCGTAGTTGCACCCAAAGATTTGAAATAGAGGCGCCAGGTGCCTCGCCGAGCGCCACCGTCGGAGGGGATTCCGAAAAGGCGGTGCCCGTCTGCAGCCACACTGACGGCCAACGATTGTGACTATAAAATGAAGCCTGTCTCTGTCGCTCCCCGTCGTGGCGGCAGACGGAAGGAGATAGAGCGATGGCGAAGTGTTTCACACATAGAGTGCCCCCCCCCCCCCCCCCCCGCGAAGCAAGCAGGCGGTGCCTCTCGTAACTGATGACATTAGAGAGCGGAGGGAGGGGAGGGGGGGGGATAACGCCCGGGGCCCGGGGTGTGGGCTCCGGCGGGCTCGACTCACGCTCTGTTACACCTGCCACTGCCTGACCTGAGGCGACCCCTGACAGTGCTGCCACCGCTACAATTTAGCACCTTCCGATTTATGGGCCTCTCCCTCTCCAGAGCGAGAAAGAGAGAAATAGAGGCCTATGGAGACAAAAGAGAGACAGAGAAGAGCGGTAACCTCACTTAACCTCAGTGCGTCTTTACTTACTGGCTCGTTATGCTACAGTTTGGACGGCGATGCTCGCCAGCTAAGATGGCCATGGTCAGCCCTGGGTGAGCCGGAGGATAGTCTGGAGGTGCAGCTGGAGCTGGAGAGGAGGCTGGAGCTGGAGGGCTGGTTGCTGCCTGGGCTGGGGCCTGGGCTGGGGGCTGGAGGGCCTCTGACGGCTGAGGGATGTCGACGGTGGGGACGCCTGGGTTGACCAGCGAAAGGATGGCACAGCAGACAGCCTGGAGGGTGGAACAACAACACATCAGCTGATTTATTTCTTTCAAAAAATTATTGCTGTAATTTCACAAGTCGACGTTTTAAGTCAATATCATTCTAAGGCAAACT
>CM076254.1:15406112-15421112 GCA_038380765.1 Odontothrips loti
TCCAGCGCGACCGCTACCCTGTTTTTGAAATCGGCCAGCGACAAGGTCTCCAGCTCCATAGTCCTCGTCGCCTCCCGCCTGAAACCACACCACACTCTCCCGCCCATTTTCTTTCTCTAGAGGGTCATAAATAGTAGGTGAACGTCGTTGGGAATTTGAATTCGATGTTTTGAACTTTCGCGAATTTTTTACAATAAGTTTTTATTGTGAATTTTGGCGAACCGTTGCTGACCTTCTAGAATTTTTTTGTCGAATTTGTGGCGTGTCGGAGTGACATTTTTATTTAAATTAAAATCTTGTGACCTAGTTATCAATTCATCTCCCCCTCGCTCGTCCGGCCCTGGGATCTCCACTTTACCCGCTAATGCCGAGTCTCCAAAGCGGGCTGCTGCTGACGCATCACAATATTGGCTTACGGAGCTCCGCGAGAGACAATGCCACGCAATAGGAATAATTTGAAGCAGGCGAGGCGGCCGGGAACGGGCCCCGGGGGCCGGGCAGGGCAAGGCCCTGACAGTGCCTAACAAGGCTTTGTAGCCGAAGGAGGCGAAGAGAGGAGAAACCGACAGCTCCGACGTGTCGGAAATGGAGGTGTCGGTTGTCGACGGACTTCATACGGACATGACCTGATTGTCTTTGCATTTTCTGTAATAAGAATTCAGGAACCAAACGAGTACAGTGCATCGGAATTTTAGTACGTCTTAAAATTTGTTTTTATTGGTCGCGATCAATAGGTGTCCGCGACAAAGGTCAGTAACATCACGGAAACGAAAAATCTTCCCGCTTCTCAAACGACGCTGTTGTTGTTGTTGTTGTTGTTGTTGTTTTGACGCGATAGGGAAATGCGCGCGCTGGGCCGATGGCTGTAATTTTCAAACGAATACGCCTGGTTCTGGGAGGCTAATTTGAGTGGAACGATCGGTATGAAAGGATCCCGGGAGAGCTGGCCGGCCGGTGTCGGAAGCCGCGGCGTGCCGTCCGATAGAACAAGTGTACCTCGTTACACGTGCTGGAACACCAACGGCACGACTTGCGCGCCTTCTCGAAAGCAGACGTTGCCAAATGCGTGTCCACGCCGACGTGTCCGTAATGAGCGGCGCGAATCGCAGAATTTTTGCCCATTCATCCTGCAGCTGCTTGCATCGGCATACTGATACCTGCGCACCACAAATCGCAATCACGGGAACAAAAGCGGCTGCGGTCATCAGGGGTACCAACCAGGGAGCACCGCGCGGGTCCCCCGCGTCCAAAGGCGGCGGCCATGTCAGGGGGCGCAGCCGGTGCAGAAGAAGCAGACGACACGAAGCAGACGACACGAGAACGCACTCCGAACCGTGAGCAAAGCTGTCAGCTCGTCGAAGCCAAGGCGTCGTCAACGACTGCTGCGATGGTCCAGGCCGGCTCCCTTGTCAAACGGGCTCGTCTTCTTCACCGCCATTGTGTTCAACCCCATCCCCACGTTCCCACCCCCACTTTGGGAGCTCTGTAGGAGACGAAGACCCTCGTAACTGAACAGGGCTCGCGGCTGCCGGCGGCCTGCAGTAATGCCAACCGAACCATCAGCAACCAACTAGGAGGCCGATGCGGATCTGGCGGGGGTGCTTTCCTTTCTGCTGGTCCGTGTTCCGGGACGCGACGAGCTCCGATTACCCAGTTCTAACGACGGGAAACTGGTCTCTAGTATACCCCCGGATACCCCATTCCTTCGCGTACAAGAATTTTTTTTTTTTTTTTTTGTTACTTTTTGAGCGTTCTGTCTGCCGAGACAGCCATGGACAAACTCGTCCGCACTGATACATTCCAAAGAGGCGGTCGCTTTTTCCAGTTGCAGTGATTTAGCATAATCACCCGGCGAGTACCACGGATAAAGTCGCGGAGAAAACACGCCATGGTGTCCAGCAGACGACGACGACGCGGGCGCCTGTGAGAAAAGTAGCACTGCGTGCCCCGCGCAAAGCAGTTATGATAAATTGATCAGCGCGTTTTGTTCCTGCCGCTCGACAAAATCAGACCCCGGCTATAACGTTCCTGACAAAGAGTCGCAGTGCTGCCAACCGATACAGCGCTGCATTTCTCTCGTTCTCTCTCTCTCTCTCTCTCTCTCTCTCTCTCTCTCTCTCTCTCTCTCTCTCTCTCTCTCTCTCTCTCTCTCTCTCTCTCTCTCTCCTCACGTTGGTAACACCGTCACGTCGTGCGCTGCTGTCCTGTCCGTCCGGCGCGGCGCGTCAGGCGATCCAACATCACAAACACAATAAACAGGCGTGTCCGAATGCCGGGACAAAACAACAACAACAACATCTAAAGGTAACGTGAGCAAAAACAAACGTGGAAGCGACATTATGACGAGCGTGTACCGCGGCGGGCGCGGGCCGCTGAAGGAAGCGGCACGAGGAATGAGAGGGAGGAAGAGGGGGGAAAAAACGAAGAAATGAGACTGAAATTATGATAGCGCGCCTGGGCGGGATTGGCCTCCTTGTCTGTGTTAGCGGTGCAGCGGCGGTGGGCGCTGCGGCGGCGACAGCAGCGCCGTTTAGCAAACGCGGGCCGCTGCCGCCGCTCCAGCTGATGCCGCCGCAGCGCTTCTTGCTCCCGATACCACTCCCTCTTCCTCTCTGCACCTGTCGGCCGGTCCGAGCGTCGAGTTTAGTCGAGGCTCAGCGCGGCAGACGAAAGGAAAGCTCTGCTTCCTGGTCACCGCGCGGATGACGCATCGCACTGGGATGGGACTCCCCAATCACAGAAAACGTTTTTCTTTTCTTTTTCTTCGCCTTCATCCAAATTTCTCATTGAGTCGACGACTTGGTTGAACACGGCAAAGAAGACAGGAAGGCCAACTGGCCTGCAGCAGACAGCAGGAAGGGGCGCGGAAAGCGTTTGAGGGAATCAGTTGCATCACGACCGTCATCGCTTCCGAGGCGGCCAGAAGGCGGCAGAGGCGGCAGAGGCGGCAGAGGCGGTGGCGTCTCCCGGCGCCCGCCTCGGGCTCCAAGACAAAAGAAGCACAAGAAACATCGTTGCAAACTAATACAGAAAATTTACGGGAAACTTGTGGCGCTAGTGTGACCTAATTTGCAAAAAGGTTGAAAGTTTGATTGGCGTTTCGGTTTCATTACAGACAGTTTTTTTTTAATGTCCGGGACTGATCGGACAGTGTTTTGAGGTGCCGCAACGGTTTTGGAGTTTATCTGGTAAGACTGCTGTAAAACTGAGAACTGAGGTATATAGGATATCTTCAGGGGATGGCAACGATGTGATGACTGGTGAAGCGATGCTGGCCGCACCCGTTCCTTTCCATTTGTTCAAATTCCAGTGCATTTGCACTCCATATCGTTGTAAAATCTAAAGGCCTGGCATGTACTGTAACACATAGCGTTTAGCGTCCTACACAATTGTCAGCATACAACGTTCTGCCATTGTGTTTGAAACTTACCGGATCATTGTCTCCTAAGAATAGAGCACAATTAACAGAATCGCATTATTTTAGATCGTATGTGTGTTTCCCGGTGTCGACAATAAGCCTCGTACACCGCATAAGTACTACAGTTAAAAATAAAAAATGCTCTGCAACTTGCACCGTCTGGTTTGGGCATGCTAACAAAAGGTGATGGACACATTTCGACCCATATGCAGGCGGCCAGCTTCGCTTCAGGCGATCCCTACTGTGTTGCCAGCCCCTGCGAGCTGTCCTCCTCACAACACAAAAACGGCAAGTACGGCCTGTGGTTGTGGCTGTTAATTTGAGGTCCTAGGTCCTGTACAAAGGGACTATTTTTATTTATTTTTTTGAGGTCGGACTTCAATTTTAAACTGGACACCCCAACCCTTCAACTCTCAGACCGTTGCGTCACCTCTAAACATTGTCAGATCAATCCCGGGCAAGTTTTCGATTTTTTTTTCTCCGGGAATGGGGCAAGAAAATCGAAACGCCGATCAAAATTGAAACTTTCTGCAAATTCGGCCACCCTAATGTGGCACACATGGACAGACCGCACCTAAGAGATGCGGTGCTTCTTAAAATGGAGAGGGATCCCCGCATACTACCATTCCCATGCTAATACACGCCCATCATCTCCCCGGCAACGTTGTCTGGTTTTCGGGTGTCCGTGTCCGTAATGGCCAGCTGTGCACGTATATATTGAGATGTGACCACAAATGTGACCGGCCGGCTCATCAGTGCCTCCTCCTCCCGCTTAATGGAACGGGCCCCGGTGAGGCAACAAACAGCCCCACGCGCGCGCCGCCGCGTGGCCGCACAGCGGGGAGGGCAGGCACACCGCCGTAACTGGAAGGGGCTCTGCAACGACAGTTGTTGCCCCGGCATCCGACTGCTCCTGCGGGCACCGACCGCGTTTGGCGCCGTTTGGTGAGTTGGTCAGCCTGTGGGGCCCACCGCAGAGCCGGGAGCACAGAAGGCGGTCAGTTTGTTGAGTTGGTCAGCCTGCGGGGCAGAGCCGGGGGCACAGAAGGCGGTCTGTTTCTGTGGGTTCGCGTGGCCACGCGCGGCCCCACCAACGTATATGATTCATTGCAACGGCACAGGCTGGCCAGCCGTCGAATGCTAATGCGGCTCCAGGCCGGCCAACGTGTTGTCGACGAACTCGGCACGCCACCGTAACGACGCGCATGGCGCAAAGCACTTTCGTTTTTCGGCCAACAACTCCTCGCGCTCCGGACACAACGTTCGGTCCGTCAGGTTGGCACCGGCCGGACACGCCCACCCAGTAAGAAGCTGTGTCGTATTTGGCGCGGCCGTTTCGTCAGCGCCAAGTATTTGTCACTTATTACGCCGCATCGTCCCACCACGCAGCGCCGGAGCGGGAAAGCGCCTCTCTTATCACGACACACAAATCCTGAGGAGGCCGCGGCGGCCCCGGGGGCCCCCCCGGGGGGGGGGGGGGGGGGGGGGAACACCTCCGGGACCGGGCCCCACTGGGCCCCACACATCAGCATTCGACAGAGCGACGTGGCTGGATCGGTCCCGGCGACATTCCAAGAGACACCGCTGCAGGTGTTCCCAGACAGCGGAAATGTGTTCGAAAATGCACTCCGCGCGGCACGCAGCCGACAAAATGCTGCGGGCCGATGTCCTTAGTGAACCCTCAGTCGGGGAGGGGGAGGGAGGGTTGGGAGGACTCTCTTCTTCATCTTGGCGCCTGAAAATGTTGCGCCCGCGCGCTTCTGCCGCTGTCTGGAGTGGTGGTGGGGGCAGCCGACAGGACGGCCGGCGGTGGCTGGGCTTGCTCGGCTCGCTCGCAGAGCACCACTTCGTTTGGCGGGAAAACGCTGCTGCTCATCGCCGCGAACCAGGTCAAGGATGGGCGTCATCTGCGCCGAAATACTCAATTGTGCACCACCACCAGTAAGCAAAAAAAAAATAATAAAAAAAAATGTGCTTGCCTTGTTGAAATCTACAGCAGTGTTGCGACGCCGCGGCCAGCCATCGCGTCTTAATTCGCCATACTGCAGCGCGCGCGCCTTGTGCCGGAAGATCACGTGACATATGTCGTGTGCCACATGATGGATTGAACCGTCATGTTCTGAAGAGGGATGTGTGGCGAATTTTAATTAATCGCGCGCGACGGCCTCTGTGTGTGTGAGTGCGTGAGAGAGAGACAGACAGACAGACGGAGTGTGTGCGTGTGTCTGTGTGACACGGTGAGGTCAGCGGCTGCGACGGCCTCTGTGTGTGTGAGTGCGTGAGAGAGAGACAGACAGACAGACGGAGTGTGTGCGTGTGTCTGTGTGACACGGTGAGGTCAGCGGCTGCGACGACTGACAGGCGTCACGCTCACCCCATCTCGCGTTCCGTTGACCCCCCCCCCCCCCCCCCCCCTTCCTGGCCTCCCAACCTAACCTATCCCAACCTATCGACCAAACGACCGAGCCAAGCAGGTGCGCCAAAGTAAAAAAAAAAAAAATAAGAGCCCCACCCACCCCCTACCACTCCGCGAGGACGAGAACCCCGGCAGCGCGGAATAAATGAGGGAGTCGACTGCAGTCGATCAGGTTGGCATCCACACCTCGCGGACGGCGGCACCCAGCCACCCAAAGCAACCAGCTGGACAAGAAAAAAAGAAGAAAAAAAAGCTCTGCGCGACACTTAAGGCTGCTACCACAGCCGCGGGAGTAGAGGCCTTCATCTTATCTCCCATCTGGATCCGACTCAAACGCCTGTCCGTGCCGCTCTATCGCGATTCTTCATGAGATCCCTTATCACGCCACGGTCTTATAAGACCGCCTTGCTCTCCTGGAGTGTCGTTCAAAGTAGCCGCGTTGTGTTGATTTTCTGGGTGCAATTCTCAAGGAAAATTAGCACGCTGATGGTCTCCATCTAAACACTCTGTTCACACACACACACACACACACACACACACACACACACACACACACACATACATACATACAAACTCACACACACACACACGTGACTAGTACTGCCGGTGAGCGCCATGATTCTGCAACCGGCTCGTCTCGTAGCAGTATCGCACCGACGTCTCACAAGACACGGTCCCTCTTCTGCGGTCACCTCCCGGTGGTGCGGCCAGGCCGCCGGGCACAGGCCACCGCACTGCACACTGCACTGCCCCACACTCAGGGTAGTTCCTAGCCAGAGCTTCTGCTGCCCCAAATTCCTGATAAACAATAATTAGAAAAAAAAAAAATTCGACTAAAACTGCCATTCAAAAACCACCATTATCTACAAAAAAAACCACTATGAGTATATTCCAGTTTAGTCATATCGACGCAGATCTTGGCCTGATTTTGTTTTCCTTGATGGAAACCTAGCGAAAAAAATACTATTACACTTCGTGAAATACTGGTAGGCCCGGAGTGTCACAAAACTGGATATAGTGCAATTTTCAAATTTACTACTTTTTGTAATTAAGAATTTTATGATTAGCTGGTAGTTAATTTTTATTTACAAAGGGAACTTTAAGATTTTTTGTTTTAAATTGAATTGTGTACTCAAGCTTGCATGTGAGAACTGGATGGGTGGCGCGTTGGCAGACATCGTGGTATACGGGGTATGCCGAATAGTCGTAGCGTACAGCGGCTAAAGAAACTATGTAAAACGGGAAATGTGAGGGGAATCGTGGCGAGACTTCATTGTCGATAGGTTGGCTGGTCGCGGCGCGGCCCGCAGCCCCCTAGTTCTCACTGGCACCGACCGGTGGGCACATCGACAATGCTCCGCTCTGAGGGTTGTGCCTCTTGTGCATGCTCTAGGGTCCTAAGCGGTCCCGACTCTTGAGTTGCCTCCCTTTTAACCAGGGGTCGACTCGGCTCGGCACGTCAACAATAAGGGCTGTTTCACAAGAAAGGGAGAGGTCCGATTTTTAGCGGGGCAGGAGAAGGATGGATGGTACTGACGCAGCCAGTTGACGAGCCGAGCACGTTAGCTCTGTCTTTTTCTTTTGCCATTGGATGGAGTGAGAAAGCTGAATTTCAACTCCGTTTTGAGACTGTCTGCTGCATTTCTGGAGTGTAAAATGATGTCCGACGCTCTCGTATGGGTACTATGCAAAAGTCAGGAAGGTCTGAAAAACTTCTCACAGAGACTTTCGGTTTTGGCGTAAGGGGCACCATAGGAAATTAAAAAAATACTATTACACTTCGTGAAATACTGGTAGGCCCGAAGTGTCCCAAAGTGGATTTGGTGCAATTTTTATATTCCTTTGTATTTGTAATTCGGAATTTTTATTTGGTTAGCTCTTACTTCATTTTCAATTACGGAGGAAACGTAGGTGATTTGAAGTTTCGAGGTTTTTGTTTTTTTTTTGTTTTTTTAACAAGTTTTTACTTAAAAATACAGGTGAGACAGACGGGAAGACACCGCGTTATACGGGAAATACTGGCAGGCCCGGAGTGTCACAAAACTGGATTGAGTGCAATTTTCGTATTTATTATTTTTTGTAATTAAGAATTTTATGATAAGCTGGTAGTTAATTTTTATGTACACGGGGAACGTGAACGTGGATGACCAAGTTTTTTTGTTTTAAATTTATGTGTCTACTCTAGCTTGCAGGTGGATGGGTGGCGCGTTGGCAGACATCGTAGTATACGGGGTATGCCGAATAGTAGTAGGGTACAGCAGCTGAAGAAACTATGTAAAACGGGAAAGGTGAGGGGAATCGTGGCGAGACTTCATTGTCGAAAGATTGGCTGGTCGCGGCGCGGCCCGCAGCCCCCTAGTTCTCACTGGCACTGACCGGTGGGCACATCGACAATGCTCCGCTCTGAGGGTTGTGCCTCTTGTGCATGCTCTAGGGTCCTTAGCGGTCCCGACTCTTGAGTTGCCTCCCTTTTAACCAGGGCTCGACTCGGCTCGGCACATCAACAATAAGGGCTGTTTCACAAGAAAGGGAGAGGTCCGATTTTTAACGTGGCAGGAGAAGGATGGATGATACTGACGCAGCCAGTTGACGAGCCGAGCACGCTAGCTCTGTCTTTTTCTGTCGCTATTGGATGGAGTGAGAAAGCTGAATTTAAACTCGGTTTTGAGACTGTCTGCGTCATTTCTGGAGTGTAAAATGACGTCCGACGCTCTCGTATGGGTACTATGCGAAAGTCAGGAAGGTCTTGAAAACTTCTCACAGAGACTTTCGGTTTTGGCGTAAGGGGCACCATAGGAAATTAAAAAAAAAAAGTCCAATCTTCAGTGAAACTATAAGGTCACTCCGTGCCTAAAAAGTCCAATCTTGAGTGAAACTATAAGGCCACTCCGTGCCTAAAAAGTCCAATCTTCAGTGAAACTATAAGGTCACTCCGTGCCTAATAATGGACATGTGCGACAAGACGGCTTCGTTTCGAATCGTCTTGCTGCTGTCGCCTCCCATAATGCCTGACCACGCGTTGGTTTTTACGGTGCCCTGATTGCACGCAACTGTGTTTGTGTGTGTGTATATATGTGTGTGTATGTGTGTGTGTGTGTGTGTGCGCGCGCGTAGCGAGGCGAGGTAACCGTCGTGGTGCCCGCTCCCCTCACCCCCTGCAGTACTACGGTCGTGTCGAGTTTTTTTTTACAGCCAGCAGGAGGCAGGAAAGAGACTCACTAGAACCTCACCCCCCCCCAAACCTCCCCCCCCCCCCCAACGCTGCACTTGCTGCTGCGCTTGGAGTTTTTCACGGTATGTAGTTCACCTTTCCGTCTGACCGCCGTCCGTTTTCATCAACTTCCTCATGAGCGAAAATTCGCGTTGGCCCCGTGTGTGTGTGTGTGTGTGTAGTGTGTGTGTGTGTGTGTCTTTGTGTGTTTGTGTATATCGTCGTGTGTGTGTGTGTGTATGTGTGTCGGGGCTGAGACGCGGCCACCACCACGGAGAGGAACCATTAGGATGCCGTCTATCGGTGCCGTTGCTAAGTTAATGTAGAGGAGAGCCCGCGAGGTGGTTGGGGGAGAGGGGGGGGGGGGGGTAGTAAAGTTTGCACGGCTGAGTGTATATAGACCTCCTCGTATCCCACAGGCATCCCGCGGTTATGAATGGTTGGTTGAGGATGGGAATCGGATAGCTCCTCGGGCTGAGGCTGAGGCCTGGGCCTGGAGACATGCGGCGAGTTCTCCCAGGCTGTGTGGCCAGCGGCGGCTGCGGCGACGGGGTGGTGTCCCGCTTTGTTACTGTTACGTGACGTCATTGTTGGGAGGCGAGGCTTGGCTGCATCATATCGTGTTCGCACACAGGCGCAGGTCCTGCCAGGAATCCTGGAGACGCTCCTGGAGGATTCCTGGGGAAGGTGTCCTGGAGGAATCCTGAGGAAGGTGTCCTGGAGGAAACCTGGAGAAGTGTGATGTCCTGCTTGAGGAATTCTGGAGAAGGTCTAGGAGGACTCTTGGTGGAGGTCATGGAGGAATCCTGGAGATGATCCTGGTGCACTCCTGAAGACGCTCCTGGAGGAATCCTGGGGAAGGTGTCCTGAAGGAAAACTGGAGGAGTGTGATGTCCTGCTCGAGAAGTTATGGAGAAGGTCCAGGAGGCCTCTTGGAGGAGGTCATAGAGGAATCCTGGAGAAGATCCTGGTGGACTCTTGGAGACGGTCAGGGAGGAATCCTGGAATAGGTGTCCTGGATGAATTCTGGGGACGGTCATAAAGGAATCCTGCAGAAGGTCCTGAAAAAAGAGAGGGCGCCGGCCAGCCCGTAAAAAAAAACACACACACATACACAATCGAATGCGATGACGGCAGATCCCAATCATGACAGCTCTCCCGTTCTTTTTTACATTTTTCGACGCCGCTCGGACCTGGACTTGTTTGGGGCTCGGAGCTGTGGGCTGACGTGCGCTGGGGTGGTCGTGCAATGCAAGCGGGCCGGGAGGCGTCAACCGCAGGCTGAGGGGGGAGTGAGCGCGGGATATAATACGGTACAGAGTATCTCACATCATGTATTACGTCCCGTCATGTGGGCTCTTGTCTGCTGCGATGACCGTCGAAGAGGAAAGACCGGGGAAAGGATGGATAGAGGTGAAAGACAGATGGACAGATGGACAGAGAAAGAGAGGGGGAGAGAGAGAGAGAGAGAGAGAGAGAGAGAGAGAGAGAGAGAGAGAGAGAGAGAGAGAGAGAGAGAGGGGAGAGAGAGAGAGAGAGAGAGAGAGAGAGAGAGAGAGAGAGAGAGAGAGAGAGAGAGAGAGAGAGAGAGAGAGAGAGAGAGAGAGAGAGACAAACAGACAGACAGATAGAAAATAGGAGACGATGCACCTGCTAGAGGAGGGACACCCACCGCCCTGCACGCGTTGCTTACGTATGGCTCTGCAACGCACCGACATTAGGGCTAATAATAACACGATCCTGCAACGGCAGTGTTCGGAATCGGGCGGGCAAGGCTCTGAGAGAGAGAGAGAGAGAGAGAGAGAGAGAGAGAGAGAGAGAGAGAGAGAGAGAGAGAGAGAGAGAGAGAGAGAGAGAGAGAGAGAGGAGAGAGAGAGACCAGCCGATTCCGAGCACTGTCCTGCGGTTCCCGTGTCCTGCGTGGCCCCGGGCAGCCCCGGGCAGCATGCTGGTCAAGGACGGGCACAGCCACACGCACACACACGGTCTCATCCTTACGTCACGGGGGGCGTTGTGGGATCAAAAAACCTGCCGAAAGAGAAGACGACGGAGGGAGGAGGAGTCTGGCAGGAGGATCACCATCACATCATACCCGGGCGAGGGCGCAGCAGGTCAACTCGCTAGAGTGCACACCGATTGCTGCAGGCCACCTGACCCTCTCAGCTCTCTCTCTCTCTCTCTCTCTCTCTCTCTCTCTCTCTCTCTCTCTCTCTCTCTCTCTCTCTCTCTCTCTCTCCCTCCCTCTCCCTCTCCCTCTCTATGTAGTTCTGCTACCTGACCTGTAACCTTAATCTGACTCTATGATGATACAACTTTTTAAGACCGTAGTCTTTTGTACAATTTTTCCTAATAAATTATCAAATTATCTCCCTCGCAGTGTGTGTGTGTGTGTTTATTGACACACTCTGCTTCCGTAGCGCCTGCGAACTAGAGGGTAGGCAAGACGGGCGGACGCGCGTGCTCGACAGGCTTGCCTACCTGCCCGGCGGCCCCCGGCCCTGACACACTGCACTGCTGCGCGCGGGCGGCCCGGTGCCCGACATCCGACATCAGCAAACACTGGCCGGGGGAGCTGCTCTTCAGAAGCTGGAGACCGTATCTTCTCTCTCTCTCTCTCTCTCTCTCTCTCTCTCTCTCTCTCTCTCTCTCTCTCTCTCTCTCTCTCTCTCTCTCTCTCTCTCTCTCACACACACACACACACACACACACACACACACACACACATGCGCGGACGCGCGCACGCACACACTTCCTCTTCCTCGCAGCGCGCGCTCGAACAGGGTGCCTCTAGTGCCAGTCGTAAAATTACGCTGCGTGCCCGGAATGCGCACTTGTCTTAGAAACACGCTGTGTTGTTCACGCGGTCGTGTGTGTGTGTGTGTGTGTGTGTGTGTGTGTCTGCACGAGCGTCCGACCATCGTAATGGGCTGCGGTGCATGTCGGAGGCGACGAAGTCCCTCTCCCTTGCACCCGCTGCCCACCGCTGCCTTCTAAAGTAAAAAGGAACGACGCGCAGCACGGCGGAGAGCGAGTGGGACAGCGAGATATGTCGCGGTTTCCAGCCTCGTCTCCGCGGTCCCGCCGCCCACACGGAGCGCCACGCCGCCGCCACGCCCCATCGCAGTCCCCAGAGCCTCATCGTCATCCGCGGAAGCCGAGCGAGGAACTCCGGTCTCCGATCCGCGGTTACATGATCAGGAGGTGGTTAATGGGCTCGCGATTATCCGATCTGCGATTTGGCCGTGGGATCCTGTGGTGCCTCGATTTGGGGGCCTGGGAACCAACACGACGCCACGCCGCACCATTTGCTCTGCGGCTGCTGCCGCCGCTGCTGCCGCCGCTGCTGCCGCCGCTGCTGCCGCCGCTGCTGCCGCCGCTGCTGCCGCCGCTGCTGCCGCCGCTGCTGCCGCCGCTGCTGCCGCCGCTGCTGCCGCCCCCACTGTGCTGTCGGACGCCGGCGCTCTCCCACTTCCGGAGTGACGGATGCACGCGATATAGATTGAGTGTGTGTTGCAGTGGGTGTCTGGGCGGCAGGCGGCAGGCGGTTTGTCCCGAAAGGGTCCGCGGCGCTTCACTGGGAGTGCGGGCCCCTCCCCCGCCTCCCCCCCCCCTCCTCTTTGCCCCGGACAGGTTTCTGAGATCAGCATAGCGCGCAGCACCACACCCTGGCCTGGCCGGGCCGGGCCATCCTTCCCTGCTCCTTTCACTCGGCGCGCCTCAAGTGTTACACCTGCGGTACACGCAGCGTTGGACCCCCCGCCGCCGTTCGTGTTTTGTCATGAACGCCGTGCAGTTTTGTACCGGCGATACGACATGACGACGCACGCCTTTAGACAGCGCGTTAAAAGAAAAGAAGAACAGAAGAAGAAAAAGGAGGACCACATATCCCCTTTCCTCTCCTCCCCTCTCCCTCCGCCTCCGCCTCCTCACAGAGACAGGAGTTTTTTTTGTTTTTTTTTAAATAATCGTTTATTGAATGTAAAAACCAATGGAAAAAGACAGAATAAAGACGCAGGAAGAGGATGCACGCGAGGATGCTCCTGTCTCTCTGAGGATGAGAGGGGAGAGGGGAGGACAGGAGAGAAAAGATGGTATGCGGTCCTGTTTTTTTGTTTTTGTTGTTTTTGTTTTCTTTGGCCCGCGCTCGTAAAGCGGCCTATCCTTACCACCACACTGCTGTGCGCCCTCGCGAAAACGCGCGAGTGCGACCTGACCTAACCCAACTCTGCGGTCTGCTGTCGCTGAGGCTGAGGTTCCTGAGGTTAGGGGGCATCCATATACCACGTGACCGAATTGGGGGGAGGGGGGGGTCAGCCACAGGTCCACGCTCCTATATTAAATACGTGGGGAGGTTAGGTTAGCCAGGTCACTCGGAGGGAGGGGGGGGGGTCTAAAAGTGGCCTATTTTGGGTCACGTGGTACATGGATGCCCCCTTACCGCCGCGGCCAGCGCTTGCAGCGCTCCCGCCTGGCCGTCCGGGCCGGGCCGGGACCGCCCTGCGCTGCCCAGCGTCCAAGTACGGCCCAATCCCAGCAGTCATCACTTGGTTACGTAAACATTCGCGCGGGGCAGTGCCGCGGGGCAGTGCCGCGGGGCAGCGCCGTGCCGAGGTAACTGAGGTAGCGACGCGGTCCCCGAGCTCCGCGAGCTTCTTGGCGCCCTCCACGGTCCGGCCCGCGGCCCTCCGGTCCTTCACTAACCGATGCACTTTGCTCGCGTCATGCCGCGAGCATCACCCGCTCGCGCCACAGAGCAGAACCAACCGACGAAAAAAAAAAAAAAAAACAACAACAAAAAAGTGAGAAAGACGACGACAAGAAAGAAGACGTCGACGAAAAGGTAAGAGGAGAAAGAAAATGGCTGCTGTTGGTTCGAGATTACAGCCGTCATCATCAGCCGCTTCTGCTGCTGCTGCTGCTGCTGGCCACATCTAAAGCCATCTCGTTCGCTTCGACGATTTTCGCGCCTTCGGTGGTGCGAAATTGTCATCATGGTGGTGGCGGTGCTGCCGTGGCCCGGCCCGGCCCGGCACGACCCGGCTGTTAAGGTGACAAGAAGAAGAAGGAAATGGCCGGATCTGGCTGGAGCAATAAATAACCTGATTTATTAACTTAAAATACATTTGACGCGGCACACGTTACATCACAGGACAGAACAAAAGGCAGACATCAACGCTCCGGACGAGTGCCACACGACGGACACAGCCCTTACACTGCCAACTAAGGCGTTACGAAGTTTGTGAACGGCAGTGAACACACATGATTGCCGCGTCGTTATTTGGGGAGTGAAGCGCAGTGGCAGCGCCGGCGGCTGTTGGGACAGACGTGGAAGGAAGGCGGGTGAATGGGCAGCTGGGGCCGAGTGCCCAGGCGACGTGCATGCCGCCGGCACACGACTGCCACACGCCCGGCACACGACTGGCACGCGACATGCAAGTGTGAGGAATAATGCAGCACTTCGCAACGACGGTGACCGGCAGTGTCCGGGAAGGGAGGTCCGGGGTGGGGGGGGGGGGGGGGGGGGGGATGTCCAGGACACACCTGGCCGTGGTGGCCGTGCCGGCCGTGCCGCCGCCGCTGCTGCTGCAGCCACTCGCGGTAATCTACAGCAACAGCGTATTTCGCTAAGGCTTGTCGTTGTCGCCTGTCGCCTCGTTCCTTCTATCTGTGCGTTCTAGAGGACCGGACCGCTGCCGCTCCTCCTAGCGGAGTGCTGCTGCTGCTGCTGCTGCTGCTGCTGCTGCTGCTGCTGCTGCTCTTCTCCGCGCTGCGCCCTATGCCTCCGCCTCCCCATTGTCTGCTCGCGGGGGCTGCGCGCCGCGCGCACTTGTGAAATTGATATCAGAGCCGTAAGGGCCGGCAGCAGCGGGCCGCGCCGGAGACCGGCCGCCCAGGAGCACACACGGCGAGCTGCCGCCCCCGCCAGGCCCCCGCCAGGCCCCCGCCGCCGTGCAC
>CM076254.1:15423612-15583612 GCA_038380765.1 Odontothrips loti
CGGCGTAGCCGTCCGCGTTGCCTTCGTCGCCGTGGTTCTCGACGCTCAGTTCCTTGTGCTTCTTCTGGTACTTGATGAGGTACTTGACGAGCTCCTTCTTCATCTCCTCGTCCTCGTCGTCATCGCCGCTGTCCTGGTTGACGTTCACGGGGTGCGGCGGCACCTGCTCCACCAGGTGGTGATGCGGGGGTGCGGGGTGCGCGGGCGGGGTGCGGGTCGGGGGCGGTGCCGCCGGCCGGGGGCTGCTGGTGGCCGGGTCGTCGTCGACGTCATCGACGTGGATGCCCAGCTCCCGCAGCTTGGCGAGCAGCGCCATCACCCTGGAACAGCGTGGAACAGCGTCCGGGTTCAAACACCACCGCGTCAGTCTGCAGCCCATCCGCTCTCGGCACCCGATGGGTTGCCTGCTCACCGGGCGCTGGTCTGCTTGGCGAACCACTCGGCGTCCGGGTCGTGCGCGGGAAAGGCGGTGGGCACGGCAGCGGGGGGCGACGGGGACGCGGGGGGCGGCGCTGCAGACGGGGGAGCCGGGGCCGAGGCCGGAGGCGGGGGCGGGGGCGGGGGCGGGTGCGGAGGCGCCGCCAGGTCCTGTGCGCTGTGGAAGTGGTACTGGTGCGTCACGCCGCCTCCCCCGACCGTTGAGATGGACTGGTACACCCGCGGCGTGGACGTAGCCATCGAGTGCGACTGAAAGGGAAATGAAACAATTTATAGAAAAGAACACAAAACATTTTACGTCGTCTTTACGTTGTCCTAATGAACTACTGAACAATGTTGTTAGTATTATCTGCCACATTGGTACTCATGTAGGACTTTTTAGTCTATTTGTGCCTCCTATAAAAGATATCAAATCTCTCTCTCTCTCTCTCTCTCTCTCTCTCTCTCTCTCTCTCTCTCTCTCTCTCTCTCTCTCTCTCTCTCTCTCTCTCTCTCTCTCTCTCTCTCTCTCTCTCTCTCTCTCTCTCTCTCTCTCTCTCTCTCTCTCTCTCTCTCTCTCTCTCTCTCTCTCTCTCTCTCTCTCTCTCTCTCTCTCTCTCTCTCGCTCTCTCTCTCCTCTCTCTCTCTCTCTCTCTCTCTCTCTCTCTCTCTCTCTCTCTCTCTCTCTCTCTCTCTCTCTCTCTCTCTCTCTCTCTCTCTCTCTCTCTCTCTCTTTCTCTCTCTCTCTCCCTCCCCTTGTTATACGCAAGCACAGGTGATGGTGCGCGGTGCCATTTCACAATATCGGCGGCAGCTTCTGATCGGAGAGCTGCGCCGTGCTGCGTGTATTAAGCAGGGGATGGATGGACGGCACGCTACGCTGACCGGACCCACCAGGGGTCACCACGCCGCGTGCAGCAGCAGCCCATGCCACACACACGCACACACAGCCGTGTTCTAGACCGCGTTGTCCCACACCGCGATATTTCGGTTGAGCAACGCGTTATACAAACGGCTGCAGTAATGATCAGCACACTGCCGCTGTGCCATGCTGTGGCGAGCCGAGCCGAGCCGAGCCCTGCCCTGCCTGACCTGTCCTGGGCCGGTTATTCGCTGCCGTGCGCTGCACGCTGTGGATGACGCGAATCTGAATCTGAATCAGCAGCAGTGCACCGCCGGCGCGGCGTAATCCCTGCCCCGGCAGAATCGCCGCGCGAAGCAGGACCATAAATAAAGTGCAATAAACGCCAAGAAAGCGCGGACACAAGGATTCGCTGTGCGGTGGTGCGCTCGGTGTGACAAATACGGCGGGCAGCGGGAGGACTGAGCAGATACTGTGCATGTGCTTGATTTTGTAAACGGAGCTGTGTATGGACCCCGGAAGGGGGGGGGGGATAACTTTGATCTTTGCCACGTACACACTCAAAAATTCGATTTGTATAATTGCATTTTTGACGATATTTTCAAAAAACTTTCACTTTCAATTTTTTTTGCGCCCTGTCATGAAGTGTTTGAACATCTGGTCACTTTTGGGTTCAAAGTTTCGATGCATGGGAGTAATTTTTTAAAACTTAACCAGGACTTGAATTTTTGGTGTACGCTCAAAAACAGAGTTATTTCCCTTAGGGTGTGGACTGGTATTCGAACCCGCGACATGGCCGTATCCGGTTGGTGGTGGTGGTGGTGGTGGCCGAGGACGGTGTGCGGCAGCTGCAGCAGCGCGGCCATGGCTTCCTTGGAGGGCGGCGTGTCGGGGGCGTAGCCGCCACCTTGGAGGACGACCACGTGGTGATGGTGGTGGTGGACGACGGGCAGCTCGCCGACGACGGAGCCCAGCCCGCCCAGCGAGCCGGCCAGGGCCCCGGACAGAGGACTCCCCAGGGTCCCCGTCAGTGACCCCGCCAGGGGCCCCGTCAGCGAAGGCGTCACGTGGCCGACGTGCGCGCGGAGCGTGGCGGCGCGCGGCAGCACGAGCGGGGCCGCGACCGGGGCGCGGAGCACCGCACTGGCGGACACCGAAATGGATCAGTAACCGACTCGAACAGCCAGACACTGAAGGCAAACAGTAGCCCGCAGCGGAGCGCCTGCTGGGTAGGCAGACCACCGTCCATGCATGCATGCGTGTCTTGCGGGCTGGCCTACCCTAACCACTGCAGGCGCTCACTGGGGCTGGGCTCACTGGAAGGCTCGGCCGTTGGCGCGGACGCCGATGACGACAGCGGCCAGCAGGCCGAGGATGTGGATGTGGGTGCCTCCGCCTCCAGGGCCTGCAGGGCCTCCAAGAGCGCCCAGCGAGCAGCACAGCGAGCCGCTCAGCTCCAACACGCTCTGCAACAACGCAGCGCAGGGGAGCGTTAACTTCCAGCCTCCTACATCCTCCCTCGCACCGCTTGCCGCCGCTGCCGCAACACTGACGACTCACCAGGGCCAGAGCTCCTGAGGCTCGCACTCGCATCCTGCCGACGGAGCGGTCCGCGGGGTCATAGCGGCGCCGCCTGGAGTCGAAAGTCTGCTGCCGGCGAGGGTGGACACTTTTATACGGGGTCGGCTCGGCTCGGGCAGGGCGGCCGGGTCGTCGCCCCCCACCGAGGGCATCACGCCAATGTCACTGCCGAGCCGCCGCTCGGCTAGGCTTCGACGGGCTTCCTTCACGGGCCGCCGCCCCGCCGGCCCTCCGGACCCCTCATCCGTGCGGCCCCCTCGCTTTCATTGAGAGAGACAGAGCCAGAGAGAGAGAGAGAGAGAGAGAGAGAGAGAGAGAGAGAGAGAGAGAGAGAGAGAGAGAGAGAGAGAGAGAGAGAGAGAGAGAGAGAGAGAGAGAGACAGAGAGAGAGACAGAGAGAGAGAGAGAGAGACAGAGAGAGAGAGACAGAGAGAGAGACAGAGCGAGAGGGGATTGCTTTCTCTGAGCGCCGCATGGCTGCCGGATCGGCCCGGGATCGGCCTGATTGCGTGTGAACCGAATTAATACCTGCCAACGGCCGCGTGAAATGCGACACGTCGTCTCCGAAACCGAAGACTAGAGATGCCGACACAGCAGCAACAAAAACACCACCAGCGGCTGAACGGAATCCACCTTTCACTCGGGTTCGATCGATACCGGCCGAGGAGGGTCTACATGCAGCCAGTGGTGCCACTAGTCCTAAACTGAATCGACTGGTTACGATTTTGGTGCCAGCCAATACTGCTTGTTGTCCGCGATATGGTAATCACACCGATGGAGGTCATTCGTCTTCTTTCCAACTGCATCAATTAATGGACGAATGACGACCATTGGCGCTTGCCGTCAAATTGGCTTTAATTTGCTCGCTTTAAAATGTCAACCTGGACGCTATTTGTTTTCTTAGGCAGTGTTGTAATGTTGCGCCAACTTGCTCTCGGGCCGTGCGTCCACGAGCAACAGGAAGGACGCATGGGCAAGAGAGACAGGTGGTTGTGATGCTGGTTCTCTCTATCCCCCCCCCCTCAACTGCGACACACATAGTCCGGTTGTTCTGGCACAAGAAACTTTGGCAGCAGTTTTCTGGGTAAATGAAAATAAGAATAAACGGTACAGATTTTAAAAGAATACTTTTTATTAATTAAATCTAAGGTTGGGTTTCTTTCAGTTCAAGGCAGTATTCGTCGCTGCCTTTTCCCGATGCGATGGAAATCGATGAGGATGAATTTTTTTGTTGTCGTGGCGATGATGGGTGTGACTTTGTACATCATGGTATGGTGACACTGCTGCGGAAGGTTCCTCTGGAGTTTCCGAGCCTGGACAAACAAAAACGAAATGGAGTTCGTTAAAACAGAAACAAAAAACAAGTCGCAATGCACTTTAGTTATGCTATGGCGTTCCAGAACACAAACGGATAAGTGAGGCTGTTTAGAAAAAATACGGGGCGTCTCCGGAAGGTCCTGCAACGGGTAGTTCAGTTAGCTGTAAGTAGAGTACGAGGTCACACTGCCTGTACGCCGTCCGGTGCACCGCCCTGCGAACCTGTACGCCGCTACCGCGTGCAAATCCATAAAGTAGGGGGCGGTGTACAAATCACGTCACAAAAAATTGGCGCCCAACAAGAGACGCAAAATTTCAGAAAAATGTACAGTTTGACTGTAAATTGTCAGTCCCTGAAGTCGGTCAAAACGTGTGGAAATTTTTTTTTTATTTTCTCTGAAACTTTTTAACATTTCAAATTTAGAATAAATGTTTTTTTCCCAACTTACTCACCGTTTTCAGACTAGATTGAGTTCGGCGGCGCACTTGCGGTCGGCTTGTCTACTTGTCCCAGTCCCACCCGCCGTGGCTGACGACGGGGTGGTGCTCGTGGTGTTCGTGGTGCTCCTCGTGGTGCACGGGGATGTGCTTCTCGATGTAGACGGGCACGTGCACCTTCTTGACGTGGTGGTGGTGCACGGTGTGCACTTGGTACGGCACGTGGATGATGTAGTGGGTGCTGCAAACATGACATAACACATGGTGCATTGGGTTTTTCTTCATCGCTCGTCACGTCATAGGTGATTTCAACGAGACTCCGATTTTATTTTTATTTTTTAAAGCATGTAATTATCTTTCAATAAATGCGAGAGTGAAGGGACCGGTGGTGTGGCCACAATGTAGCGCAGTGACCGCGGCACACATAGGCCTGCATAGGCCTTCCGCCGCAGGGAATCCGACTCTTGCTGGACCTGATCCGACCGCTGCTGGTACGTGTGGCGCAGCGATGTGACGCAGAAGCTGTGCGTCACTTTGGTAAGTGCAGGTATGAAAAAAATCACGATACCAAAAAAATCACAGCAGGTAAAAAAAAACATCAAAAAATCACACCCTCCAAAAAACTGCAATTGAGCATGTTTTGGGTAATGTAATATGGCCCTTTTTGAGATGGGTGTCATTTTTTTTCACCTGTACGTGATTGTTTTCCCAGCGTGATTTTATTTTCTGCACTTACTCTATGGGAAGTGAGGCACTGTAACATAATCCCTCACAAGGGCGCCAATGTGAACGTGCAAATGACCGCGGCGCCGTGCGGGAGAAGGGGAGTCGAAAGGTGGTAATAATTCGGTCACCGTTGCGCCACACTCGTGGCACGCCCGTTGCACACACGTGGCACACACGTGTGCCGCTCACTCCGCAGAAGGGCCCTCCTTCATAAACGGCAGCCATTAAGTATTGGCCGCACTCACGCGCCGTCCTGGGAGGGAATGTCCAGCATCACTCGGCAGCTGTGTAACTCTCTGAGGAGGACTGACCAAGACCAAGGGACGTACTAGAAAAAAAATATTATGGAGTCGAATTTGATCTTGAAATCCGAAATTGAAATTTCCTGAATTTTTTGGCGTCTTTAGCTACCCAATTAGTTAGAATTTCACGCAAAAAAAAGAAAGTCAGACCGGTGCTATTTTTTTTTTTTTTTTTTTTTTTTTGCTGGCATGGGTTAGCTGTGGGACAAAATTGTTAACTGTTTTGCTGCGTCATTTTGCCGAGGTCGCCTTCGCATTAGCTAAAGTCCTATTTTGAGTTTAGCTGTGTTCAAAACGAGCTGGTCCTGTTCAGCTAATTAATTTAGCTTTGGTGCTAGCGAATCAATAGCAAGTCAGATTAGCGTCCCTGCAAACCGCGGGAGCACCGGTAATGACTCGATCTGCACCAAAAAGGCGCAGCGCAGCTGGTCCGGGCCCTCGCATGGTATGAGAGGCTGACCCTCCCGTATGTAGTTGTCTCGGTGGCTCAGTGGCTTCCGTGCTGGACTCCGTTGGATAATGATCCGGGTTCGACTCCGGTCGAAGCGTCACCAG
This sequence comes from Odontothrips loti, assembly GCA_038380765.1. Taxonomy (NCBI): domain Eukaryota; kingdom Metazoa; phylum Arthropoda; class Insecta; order Thysanoptera; family Thripidae; genus Odontothrips; species Odontothrips loti. The sequence goes on from CM076254.1 coordinate 15,429,811, forward strand.
TTTTCCCAGCGCGGTATCAATTGATACTGTTAGACGGCTTGAACTATAGTTGGGAATGAACTGTGGCTACTCGGTAGCTGCGGGAAACGGAGTAAGCTGGTGACACCTCAATTTTTAGTATAAATCAAATTTTGACGAAAGACATGTAGTTAGCTAAATTTTTAGCGCGGGTGCAATTTGCAAATCCAATTTACCACTACAGCAAAGAATCTAGCTGAGTCTATTCTCCTAAAAAATATTGCACCCTTGCTAGAATTTTAGCACCCTGGCAGGTCATTTTTTTGCGTGTTCTGCGTAAAGTTCCGGATGAAATTTTCGACAGCGTGCAGGAAACGTCCGCTATATGCCATTGCTCTGATTACGCTGCTGCCACTATATTTCCTTTTTTTTTCTTTCCCTTTTTGTTTAGCGTTAGTGCCCGACCCGCGAACAAAAGCCTATCATCAAGAAGTCACCGCGTCGACACGCACAGCAGCCGTCGGTCATTCGGCCCTCGGGCAGAGAGGAAATCACCCGGAAAGAGCGGTAGATCGCTCGCGCGCGCGCCGCAACTTCACAGAGCAAAACGCGCGGCACTTCAGAAAGGGGGGGGGGGGCAATGGTTGTTGCCGCAATGCGTTGTATGTTCATTTTACTGTCCGGAACTTACATTATCGCTTTATTTTCGTGCTGCTGCTGCCCGCGTCTGACACGCGGACAACCGCAATGCGCGTGTCCGCACCGCAGCGCCCCCGTTAGTATCGGCGGGCTGCGGTCGGAGCAGCGGGAGAGCAGCGCAGACGCTGATGATGACAAGGTGCGGTCAGCCCCCCGCAAAGAGAATCACCCCCGCGGTCTATGGATATTCGTGTTGCGTATGCGGTATGCGCAAAGCTATGCCCTCGCAGACCCCCCCCCCCTCCCCCTGTAAAAAACGTTGTTGGAAATTTCCAATCAGTTTGTGCTGTAACTTTTCCTATCAATTTGTTAAAATTTGTACAACCCCCCCCCCCCCCCCCAAAAAAAAAAAAAAGTAAATTCCAGAACATTACGGTGATGGTAAGCTTGGATGCCGAATGCTATAGTGAGGTCGAATTTTTTGAATTTTTTTTTTGTAAAAGGGAAATTTTTGTTGGCACGAGGTACTCACTGCTTCTTGCCCCAGCCGCCGGGCTGCGGGACGGGCGTGGCCGCGGCGAGGGCGAGGGACGCCACCAGCAGGATCACCTGAAACACGCGACGAGTCAACACGGATAAAGAGATTAGTGGTCGCAACTAGTTTTCAAGTTAATTTTCAGACAAGCATTAAATTTTTGTCCGGAGAGCTGAAATTTTGTTGGGGGAACTAAATTTTAGTTGCACCACCGAAACGTAAGTTGCTCCAACAAAGAGGTTTGTTGCGGGCACTAAACAATTTTTTTTTTCTGCTTTTTGCTCCTTCAGCGAACCTCTGCGTTGGTGCAACTACAATTTAATTCCCCCAACAAGGCTCAAAAATGCGCGACGCTCTCAGAAAAATAAAATAAACCTAAGATGGTCTTTTTTAACTAAACAAAAAGTTTATCAAAAAATCTTGATTATAAAAAACTACGAACCAGCTGGAATCTTCATTGAAAAAGTAAATAATCCTCGTTGTGCACACAGTATTGCAAGATGTGGTACTCACGATGGTCTTGACGGAGGCCATGTTTGGTGGTTGCGACCCGCGTGCTCTGAGAGGATGTGGGAGAGTGGCGCCAACCGGGGGCTGCTCCGCCATCTTATACGAGCGCACCCCTCCCCGGGCACCCTACCGCACCGCCCCCTCCCGGCGCCCCCTCGGCCCCGCCCCGGTCGGCCCCGCCCCGGCCAGGCCTGCCACACTGCCCCCTCTGTGCGGTATGGAGTGGACATAGCGCCAGGCCGGCCGACTGTCCAGCGCGCCGCGCGCGTCCCTCTGCAGAACCACGCAGCTGGCAGCACCACGGAGCCGGTGCGTGGAAAAATACGTTGCACCACCCGCCGGGCCGGGCCCGGGCCGGGCGCTCGCGGCGCGTATCCTCTCGAAACGCGACCGGCTAGATCCTCAACGGCCTGGCCCGGGCGCCCACCACCGTCATCTGTGGCCGTAAATTCCCCACACCGACCTCCGCGGTAATATGAATGGCGATTCCGTGCCGCTTGACCCGAATCGATGAGAACGCGGCAATTTCTAGAACACTCCGTCCGCGCCAAATTTTTTGTAATATAAAACAAAGTCGAACCAAGCGCAATTTTTTTTTCGATGGTGTCTCACCGAATTTTTGCAGCGAGAGAGGAGGAAGTCCAGAAAAGTACATCCGTATTTCCCACGATCTCAATTCGTAAATGGCGACGCCAAGCGCCTGCAAATGCCAGGCTAGGCCAGCCCGCACGACACGCGCGCATGCACAAATCGTGGTTGCCTACCCAGCAGGCGCTACCAGTGGCCACTCTGGAGAGAGATCGTGGCCAGATTCGGTCGCTGCCCTTTGGACGCACTTAATGGGGATGATCCCGACCAAAGGCTTATTTATCCCAATTATAACGGGCTGCGACTGCGAGCCTCTACACGGGCGCCTGTGTACGGGAGCCCGTGTGCTGGAGCCTGTGTACGGGAGCCTGTGTACGGGAGCCTGTGTACGGGAGCCTGTGTACGGGAGCCTGTGTACGGGAGCCTGTGTACGGGAGCCCGTGTGCTGGAGCCTGTGTACGGGAGCCTGTTGTGTACGGGAGCCTGTGTACGGGAGCCTGGGGGAGCCTGTGTACGGGAGCCTGTGTACGCTGGAGCCTGTGTACGGGAGCCTGGAGCCCTGTGTACGGGAGCCTGTGTACGGGAGCCTGTGTACGGGAGCCTGTGTACGGGAGCCTGGAGCCTGTGTACGGGAGCCTGTGTACGGGAGCCTGTGTGCTGGAGCCTGTGTACGGGAGCCTGTGTACGGGAGCCTGTGTGTGTACGGGAGCCTGTGTACGGGAGCCTGTGTACGGGAGCCTTGTGTACGGGAGCCACGGGAGCCTGTGTACGGGAGCCTGTGTACGGGAGCCTGTGTGTACGGGAGCCTGTGTACGGGAGCCTGTGTACGGGAGCCTGTGTACGGGAGCCTGTGTACGGGAGCCTGTGTACGGGAGCCTGTGTACGGGAGCCTGTGTACGGGAGCCTGTGTACGGGAGCCTGTGTACGGGAGCCTGTGTACGGGAGCCTGTGTACGGGAGCCTGTGTACGGTGTACGGGCCTGTGTACGGGAGCCTGTGTACGGGAGCCTGTGTACGGGAGCCTGTGTACGGGAGCCTGTGTACGGGAGCCTGTGTACGGGAGCCTGTGTACGGGAGCCTGTGTACGGGAGCCTGTGTGCGGCAGCTTGTGTACGGCAGCCTGTGTACGGCAGCCTGTGTACGGCAGCCTGTGTACGGCAGCCTGTGTACGGCAGCCTGTGTACGGCAGCCTGTGTACGGCAGCCTGTGTACGGCAGCCTGTGTACGGGCCTGTGTACCCTGTGTGTACGGGAGCCTGTGTACGGGAGCCTGTGTACGGGAGCCTGTGTACGGGAGCCTGTGTACGGGAGCCTGTGTAGCCGGGGAGCCTGTGTACGGGAGCCTGTGTACGGGAGCCTGTGTACGGGAGCCTGTGTACGGGAGCCTGTGTACGGGAGCCTGTGTACGGGAGCCTGTGTACGGGAGCCTGTGTACGGGAGCCTGTGTACGGGAGCCTGTATACGGGCGCCTCCCGTGGGCCCTCCTGTGCGGTGCGGCGAACAGAGGCGGCGCTCAGAGCTCGGCGCCTGCTAATCGTGTGGTCAGTCCGTTCCTTCGTTCGTTCGCACGGAAACATTTTGACTGTATTGGGCAACGGCCGGCGCCCACCTGCGCAGCAGCAGCAGCATGTCTGCCTCCGCCGTACTTCTTGCAGCAATTGCACGCGCGAGTGTCCGCCCCGAAAAATGGTAATTACTCGGAATAATAATAAGTGTGTCCCAAATTTCATCACCGAGACGTCTTCGACAGACGACGAGCGCTGTTGTGAGACATTTTCACATTCACGTAGACCTAGTCGTTTTTTTTAGGTTTGGTTAGATTAGTTAGGTAAGAGATTAAGACAGGTTAGGTTCGATTAGGTAAGGTTGGGTAGTTTTTTGTCGTCTTATTTTGTAGATCTAGGCAGCGGGCGCTGAAGGTGAATTTTTGGAACGAAATAGCTCGCATACACTCTAAAACTAGTCGAGTAAAAATTATTATTCCCTTTATTATTATTTTTCGTGTGTATGTTGTATCTATTCAGAAATGAAAAATAACGTCAACATACATTTTATTCCCGTCTTTCTGCGCTGACGAGGTCTCCGGACGAGCGACGCGATGCGACCGGACGACGACACTGCTGCCGCCGCCGCTGCGTGTGGCGGCAGCGCCACCTGCTATTCAAAAAGCCGCGCCACTTATGTACTTCCAGGCGCCCTGTTCTTCCCCCTCCCCTCTCACTGTACGGCAGCGCTGCAATGCGGGACGCCGACGCCACGACACCGCAGTCATGGTGCACCCGCGTTGTTGTCGTCTGCTGCAAGTCAACAACAACCTGTCCCGGTGCGGGGCGGCGCGCGTTAGCACAGGAGGGGGCGTGGCACATGTGGTCCAGCCGGTCAGCCAATCGCAGCGCAGCGCCGCCGCCGTCCTCCGTGCTGTACTACATCCTTGACTTTTTCACCCGCCGCGAGTCAGATCAGGTCGGGTCGGGTCGCACCGCACAGCACATCGGCACATGGACCGGACTGGACCGGCCCGTCGCCGGCAGCCCGTAGCCGCAGAGCAGAGATCAGCTGACACCGAGGGAACGTCATGTGTTTTGAAACGCTGGACAGCATCTCAGCGCGGCGGGCGGCGGACGCTCCCGTGTGCGTGCCAGTGCCGTGGGAGCGCGCTGCTGTCGCACCCTTTCGCAAACAGCTGAGTAGTAGCAGGTCCCGCTCGTGTGCGCGTGTGTGTGATATGTGTGTGTGCTTTCGGCGGATTTTTTTTTGTTGAAAATATTGCCGATACCAAGGGGTGTCTGACCCAAAATAAAATCAAAAAATTAAAAATAATAATAAAATGACAGGGAAAAGTTCAGTAAAATTGGAGAAAATTGAAAAGAAAAAAAAAACAATTGCAGACCAGGAAAAAAATTTCAATGTCGATCGTGAAATAACTTGCATCACGAGTGAGGGAGACAGGGACCCCCTCGGCTAATGCTCCTGGGAATACATTTCAATGTCTTGGAGGCCTCACTGTCCGCGCGGCTGTCATTGAATTAGATTAGCCGTATCCAGCCGTGCATACACTCCGTGCGAAGGACGCGCGTTGACCAAGTGGACAGCACTCCAAGGACAGCGGCAGCAGCAGCAGCTCCTTCCGAGGGACGACGGGGGGAAAAACGTGGCCGCGGTGTCCTACGTGTCCAGTAACCCCTATCGCTGGCCGGTTGCGTCGCGATGCTCGCCTCACATGCTCACATATGCGGCGCGGACGTGGTCCTACTCCACAGGCGGTGCGCGTGGCGAGAGGGGCCCGGGGAGGGGGGGGGGGGCACGGGGGGGGGGGGGGGGGGGGGGGGGGGGGGGGGGGGGGGGGGCACGGGATTTAGTTTCGTTTGGCGGCACGGTCTGTGGGAAAGTATTGCTGTCGCGAATACCGCCCCCCACCACCCCGACCTCCCCCCTCGGGATTAGAGCGGCGTGGCCAGGCGTGGCGTTGCACAATGAATGACCTGCAAGGCACGTGCCGCAGTTTTACTACAAGGCGGCGCGCGGCGCGGGAAATTTTGAATCAGGAGGGCGCGTGCGGCGGGCAAAGTCGGTGCGGCCGTCTTCAAACCACGAGGCGCCGGCCGGCGCGCACCCATCGGCCGGCGTCACGTGGTTTGTGGACGGTACCCGACGGCAGTTACTTTAGGTGTCCGCGGCGAGCCGCGCGCCCGTAGATAGAAGTGACCAACGACGTGACCACTTACTTGTCGCGTCGTTGCGTCCGACAGTGCCCAGCAGAGCCGATGACACGGACAGATAGTGCAGGGCCGGGCCGCATGAATCAAAGTGTTCTATCGGCTCATGTGAAGTATTATCTACAGGTTAGGTTAGGCTAGGTTAGGTTAGGCTAGGTTAGGTTAGGCTAGGTTAGGTTAGGCTAGGTTAGGTTAGGCTAGGTTAGGTTAGGCTAGGTTAGGTTAGGGGAATCGAAGCTTTTTTCGGTCTGATAAACAGAAATCCAGAGTGGGAATCGAGGCCGAAACCCCCGGAAGAACTGCCAGGGGCACAAATGAGATGTTCCCAAAATGTCCAGGTGAAAAGTGTTTTCTATCTGGAATAGTAATTGATTTCCAGCTGGAATCAATAAACTAAACTTTCACTTCATCTTGAGAACGACTGCCAGCTCAACTCTTTGTTCCAAACTATTTCTCAGGGGTCAATACCGGGCCTGACCGAAATCTGCGGTCGGATTATGGCTATCTTTTTCCGTTCTGGAGTTATCCAGTTTTTTTTTTTGTCACCGATTTTGACGGAATTAAAATGGCTCTAGTAATTTGGCTCACAGATACTGAATGGAATCTGACGAATCTGGAATCTGCTGGTCTTTTTAATTCCACTATGGGAAGTGGACTCACCATTGCGGAGACGCTTTCCCATTGCGATCGTCTTTCCATCGCGGCAAATTGTTGTTGTGGAAACAGCTTCTGAAATTCAAATTTTCCATGTGGAAAACACGAAACCCCTCTGGGTTTTCAAGAAACCATATGGAAAGTACTGTGTAAATACAGATGGAAACTGATATAATTCCTTGTGGAATTTTAAGCTGAGGGTTAGCATTAGCACCAGTCGCCCAAGTCAACCCAGCCCCGCGTCATCTAATCGTTTTAAATTTAGTCGATATTTTTTTCAGTACAAGATATTGTTTCTTTAGATCTGTCACTGTCACCACACGGAGCAGAGCATCGAGTACAAGGTAAAGTCACTGTCACACGGAACAGTTCCATGTGCAGTCACTTCCAGTCCCTGTTCCCGCAATCATTCCAGTCCCCAGTCACCGAAATGATTCCGAAAACAATCCAGGGATAAAAGAAAGCCTGATAGCAATGTTCGACCGCTGGGGACAAAACCTTTGTCGTGCCCGTGCCAGATCCCACCAGAACCCCTGCCTTTAACTTCGGTGATCTCACGGGAACCGGTAACGGGACGCTCCTGGCGAGGCAAGAGTTGAACTGTCCAGGACAACAGCGCTGTAACAGATCCGGCTAATGTGCCACGATACTTCTTGACCGAGCTTCATATACTGCAGCATCTGTCCCCGTAGCAGAACATGAAGAAAAAAGTTGAACTCAGCTTTCGACAAGGGCTCATATTGCCATTTTTTTTTTAAATACATGGTTGACTTATTTTAGTGCTGCCCCGTGCTTCGCCAGCACAGCTCACTCGCGACGCTCGCAGATACGCGCGACTCCGACTCCACAGCCCGGCCAGGCCGTGCTCTGCTGGCTCCGCACCGCAGTGTTCCCAACCGCTCCGGCCGCGCTGAGCCGTGCCTCTGCCACCTCCCGCTGCTTCGCGGCGCCTGTTCGGTGCGCCGGCCGCCACGCGGCGTGCGCGCATGCGCAGTGGTACCTTTTGGGCACCGGTTTGAGACGAGCACGATGCAAATAAAATTGAAGGTGACTGGAGCAGTCTGGTCGATCGCTGCGCGCGCACTCTGCTTGTCACAGCAAATCAGGAGAAAAGCGCTCTCTCAGAAAAAAAATAAAACCGGAATCCCACCCGAGAATGGCGTTTCCATCTAAATAAGGCCAAAAACGCCCGACTTTCAAATTCATATCCGTTTTTCCTTATGTTCAACTCATCATTGCCATGACAGTTGGCAGGAGTGACTAGCCGTGGGTCAGTCGCGGGGTTTGACAGGGCCGATGCCCGCCGTGATTCATGCTACCCGGCAGCGAGTCCATCCACTCTGCTGCTGTTGCTGCTAGAGAAACACTTACGTAGACCGAGTTTGATTTTATAGGAGAGGACACGCCGGCAGTCTGTGTGTGTACGTGTGTGTATGTGTGTGTGTGTGTGTGTGTGTACGTGTGTGTGTGCGCGCGCGCAGTTGAACCGGTTTGGCGCCGTACGGCATAACCGAATACTCCAGTGGCGGTGCCCTCTCTACGTGCAATGTCGGCCACAGCTCACTGGCCGTAGGTCTCTCTCTCTCTCTCTCTCTCTCTCTCTCTCTCTCTCTCTCTCTCTCTCTGTCTGTCTGTCTGTCTGTCTGTCTGTCTGTCTGTCTGTCTGTCTGTCTGTCTGTCTGTCTGTCTCTCTCTCTCTCTCTCTCTCTCTCTCTCTCTCTCTCTCTCTCTCTCTCTCTCTCTCTCTCTCTCTCTGTCACTCTCACTCTCTGTTCCCATTTCACGTTATCCTGCTTCGTTAACATCTTTTTTATCCCTCTTCTTCATTACTGAATCTTTTCGAGTCGAGTCGCGCGCGTCCGGTCGGAGCTCTGTTAACGCCTTTTCGCGTGTTGCTGATTTCGTTTTTTCGGGAAATGGGAGGGATGGGTTAGGGGCACGGCCGGGAAGGTCATGACAGCTAGGTGAAACACCCTAAGGTGAGGCGGGGGTATTTAAAATAAGCTGAGATGTTGTGTTAGGAAAGCTGGTGCCCTGGAAGTGAAGCTGGTGTCCCGTGCAGGATAGGCAACCCCTGCTGCCCGCCGCTAGCAGTCCAGTGCACCGTGGAGGTAGGCAACCCATCGTGCCTGTCTGTCAGTCGGCCTGCGTGTCCAGCAGGGGCGAGCATGGCTGCTGCTGCCCCACCTCCTGTCGACTTCTAAGGGCCATCGATAGATTTTTACTCCAACAAAGCTACGATGGATGCCGACTGTAATTCGACTGTCGTCATGGCCGAGCGGAGCCAACGCTATTTGTTTCTGTCTTTCTCGTAAAAAAGCATAGAGAGACAATGATAATGGTTGGACAATTCAGACGAGTCCTGTGGTATCATGATAGCTTTTTTCCTCAAAAGCACCGGCCGGCCGCCAGCCAGTTTCAAGACATTGTCTTGAGATTGAGACTGAAATCCAAGACAACGTCTTGAAATTTGCAGGGGGTCTTACAGCCGCGGATGTCTTGAATTTTAAGACAACACTTTTACCGTGAGGGGCGAAAGGGAAGTACTGCTGTTTAGTAAAGCAATCCCTGGAAATCCTGCCATCTAGTGGTGACACAGAGAAGAATCACAATATATGGGACTACTTTTTGGAACAAAAACAGATGGCAGCACCAACACTTCCGCTCACCACAAACGCATTGTCGGAGGGACCGCGGCAGGCCGTGGTGTACCGCTTGCGCGCGGACATAGTACACCCGGCCTGCTCCTCAACTTTAGTGCGAAATCAAATTTGCCAATTTCATTAAACATGGAAAATTTACTTCATCATCGAAACAAGCATCGCATGTAGCTAGTAAAGCGGTATAAGATTGTCCCGATACGACCAAAAGTGAGAAATTCGAAGCAAATGATACTTTGTTCCTAGCAGTATTTCACGGAGTATAATGGTACTTGTCAGATGTGTAACCGCAAGAAAACTTAAGCAAAATGAACCTCATGGCAATTTAAAATTTAAACACGAATGATATTTTGGGCCTAGCAGTATTTCACGAAGTTTAATATTATTTTTCGTACTATCGGTACTCTTCATCGATTTGATTTTTTTATTCGAGTGAATACTGGGCCACTCTATCCAAAACACGTAAAGATGTTCGTTGGCGTGAGTAGGGTGGGGAGGGGGAATCAATTTTGGAGGAGAATGGCGACTCACTTTCATTATAAATTTATTGAGACAAGTTTCTATTCGTAACACACAACAAAAACAAACGCACTTCGTGCATAAAATTAAATATGTACATTCTTCAACACATAGTCATCACACAATAATTCACATTCACGCTGACTGACTGGTAATGCGGGTTTGTCTGCTGCTCTGCAGAAACACCTTAAATAATCTCGGTTCGCAGATAACAAATAAAGGTACAAAACTAGGTAACAGTTGTGTTTTCTGATCACACTGCAGCAGTAGGGCGAGGCTGATGAAGGGGGAGGCTTCTGAGGCGGAGTCGAGGCGGTGTCGACGTCACGCGTCCAGAATCATGCGCTCGTGGAGGGTCTCTTAGTACTGCAGAGGATCATCATCATCATCATCATCATATGGTAACTTGAACACGGACGCCCGCCTGGCTGGCCGCCCGGCAGGCGGGCAGTCGGAGCTGCCGGCTTCCCGAGCGACGGGGCGGGGCGGACCTGTGGACCTGCCGACAACATCGAAAACATCAACCAACAACGCAGATTCATATTTTGAAGAACTGTTCCTGGGAAGGAAGCCACATGACTCCTTCCCCCCCCCCCCACCACCACCACACCCCACCCCTTGCCCCACCCCACCTCGTCAAATAAAATACTAATCTTGGAAAATATTCTTGACAGTGCTGTCTGTGGGCGTCTGAGCCAAGAATCCGCGCTGTACGACTGCTGAACGGCGAGAGAGTTAAAGCGCCCCTCCCTGCGACTCCCTTAATTTCATCGACTGCTGCCCGCGGTGCGACCTCCTAGCCACGGCCCTTCCTGTTGTTCACCTTCTGCGCACTCTTCTTACAGTTTGGCCAAACCGTCAAACAGTGTGCAACAAAATCAAGAAGACTCAATTTCTTAAGATTTTTCAAGAGCTTAAGAAGTTGAGTCTTCTTCATTTTCTTGCACACTTTTTGACGGTTTGGCCAAACTGTAAGAAGAGTATACATATCTTGCGTTGAATCGACCAAAAATTTCATGTCGATTCTATTTATTTTTTTGTCTCGATCGCTTTTCTTTTCCCAGGCCTTTCCCTCTGTTTCCGCTTTGCTTCCTGGTGAGCAGGTGTGCGCGTGCCAGTCTAGAAATCTTTATACACGCGTCGTAGTGTCGCGTCCCCCTCCCGCCATGCTCTGGCTCGGGGCCCTGAGGGGCAGCAGTAGCAGCAGGTGGTAGCTGCCACTGCTGCTGCCGCTGCCGCTGCCGCTGCCGCTGCCGCTGCCGCTGCCGCTGCCGCTGCCGCTGCCGCTGCTGCTGCCGCTGCCGCTGCCGCTGCCGCTGCCGCTGCCGCTGCCGCTGCCGCTGCCGCTGCCGCTGCCGCTGCCGCTGCCGCTGCCGCTGCCGCTGCCGCTGCCGCTGCCGCTGCCGCTGCCGCTGCCGCTGCTGCTGCCGCTGCCGCTGCCGCTGCCGCTGCCGCTGCCGCTGCCGCTGCCGCTGCCGCTGCCGCTGCCGCTGCCGCTGCCGCTGCCGCTGCCGCTGCCGCTGCCGCTGCTGCTGCCGCTGCCGCTGCCGCTGCTGCTGCCGCTGCCGCTGCCGCTGCCGCTGCCGCTGCCGCTGCCGCTGCCGCTGCCGCTGCCGCTGCCGCTGCCGCTGCCGCTGCCGCTGCCGCTGCCGCTGCCGCTGCCGCTGCCGCTGCCGCTGCCGCCGCCGCTCTGCTTCGTATAGGCGGTGGAAAGGGCAGGCGGCGCCTGGTTGACGTGCTAACGAGCCGAGCCGCACGAGCGTCGGCTGGAGCAGGCGCACCTCCTGCCTTGTTACTGTTATCTCTCAATCGAGAGAGAGGGAGAGAGAGAGAGAGAGAGAGAGAGAGAGAGAGAGAGAGAGAGAGAGAGAGAGAGAGAGAGAGAGAGAGAGAGAGAGAGAGAGGGGGGGGGCGCACAGCGACTACAGTCTGCAGCGCCTGCGAACTCGAGCCACTCGGCCACGTACCTTAATCTTTGGTGGGATTGGCTGGGTACGACACGCCCCCGGCGCCGGGACGTGTCGAGAGGGTGACCGCGTCGTGTCCGGGGCGGACGCCGGCGGCCGGCTAGAAGTGCAGGCCCGGTCCGGGGCCGTGGCCCGGCACCAGCACGTCGTGGTCCTCCAGCTCGCCGCCCGTCTCCAGGCTGTCGATGAAGGGCTGGTCGTCGTACTCGTCCTCGGCGCTCGGCCCGTCCTGGCGCGAGTGCCACGACGATGCGTCCTCGTACTCCTCGCCCTCGTCCTCGTCGTCGTGGTGGTGGTAGTAGTGGTTGTTGGTGACCTTGGGCTTCTTGATGTCGTGGTGGTGGTGCGTGTGCTTGTGGTGCACGTACACGGGGACCTTGACCTTCTTCACGTGGTGGTGGTGGACCGTGTGCACGCGCGTGGGGACGTGGATGACGGTGTGCGTGCTGGAATCATCATGACCTGGGTTAGGGCAGCAATCGGGGTGGGGGTGGGGCGTGGGGGCGTGAGGGTCGTCTGGGGGGGGCATTCGTCGGGGGCCGCAGGAGGGGCGGGTGCTTGGGGGGTCCTTGGGGTGTGGGGGCGGCGGGATCTCAGGAGGGTGTGGCTCAGGGTGGGGAGGACGAGAGAGATGGGGATGGGAGTGAGGGTGGGCGGGCTTTACCTGAGGGGGTCGAGGAGGGGATGATTGACGATTACTAATGGAGTGCAGAATACGCGCCAAGGGGCTGTTCACATTTGGGGGGCGGAGAAAGTGTTGGTGGGGGTGGGGCTGAGGCGGGCGATGCAGGTGGCTGTACGAATACGAGTGGGGGCCGGGGTGAGGGGGGTGCGGATGGCCACCAGGGCGTCGAGTGTAAGGGCGGGGGCCGGCGGCAAACTGCGGCCGAGGCATCTGAAGGGGCGGTCGGGGGTGTGGGGCTGGGGAGGGGGAGTGAGGGCGGGGGCGGGGCTCGTAATGAGAGTGGGGGCTTAGAGGAGGCGGATAAGGAGAGCGATGGTGCGGCTCGGGGTGAGAGTACGGACGGGAGTGGGAATGAGAAGCAGGACCATGCGAGTGCGAGCGAGTAGGCCGATTTGGCCGAGTTGGCCGAGCGGGGTACGGGTGGTGACCGTCGCCGTCCTCGGCCGGACACTCGCCGGAGAGGCGGCACTCCTGCGACTCGTCCTCGTTCTCGTCCTCGTGCGCGGCGCAGGCTCCGGACCGGTCGCAGGCCGCGGGCCCGCCGTCGGGATAACACTCGCCGGAGTCATCACAGTCGTGCTCGGGGACGTGGGCGGGGCAGGGCGGGCAGCAGTCGTGGTCGTCGTCGGCGTCCTCCAAGTCGCAGCAGCGGCCGTGGCCGAGCGCGCCCCGAGGCCGGCCGGACCTGTCCACCTCGTACTCACAGCAGCAGCTTACTGCCGAGCTGCCGCTGCCGCTGCCGCTGCCGCTGCCGCTCTTGGGGTGACGACTGCGCTCGTGGACGTGGTAGTGGATGCTGAGGGGGGCGGGCGGGCTCGGGGGCGGGGCCTTGGTGGTGGAGGGACGCCGTCGGCGCTTCGGCTTGCGTGGCAGGGGAGTGTGCTCCTCCTCATCTTCATCGTCGTCGTCCTCGTAGTGGGGGTGCCTCTCGGGGGGTGGAGTGGTCGGGGGCGGTGCCGTACGAGGCGGGGGCTGGGGTGGGGGTGGTGGTGGGGGCGGTGGTGGTGGTGGCGGTGGCGGTGGAGGCGGTGGGGGCGGCGCGGGCTGGTAGTGCTGCTGGTATTGGGGGACGGGCGGGTAGTACGGCGGGCTGTACACGGGGGGCGGTGCGGGGGGCGGGTAGTACACGGGGGCCAGCGGGTAGAAGGCGGGTGCGGGCAGGGCGGGCACGAGCGGGTGGTAGAAGCCCGTGGCCGGCGCCGAGTGGTAGTGGTGGTGTTGCTGTGGGGCAGGCGGGGGCGGCTCTGTGGGCTTGGCCGTGGGGGCGGGGGTGGGCTTGGGCTTAGGCTTGGGCCGGGGCCGCGGGGGCGGGTGGCGGTGTGGGGACGCGAGGTGCGCCAGGAAGCTGACGTCGTGGTACAGCGCCCGCAGCTTGGGGTTGGCCTTGGCGAGGGGCTTCAGCTTGAGCACGGTCTTGTCCAGCAGCACGGGCGGCGGCAGCACCTTCTTCAGCTTCAGGCGAGCCTTCCTGGTCGGAACACACACGGACTGAGCACGGCCAGTGGCGGTCCGTGGACACGAGTCACCGGCCGGCCGACATAACAGACTGGCCTGGGCCTGGCTTGGCACTGGCCGTAGTGTGGTTCATGCATCACCATGAAAAGTTTCTCTGCCGACGGAAACCCAACAACAATAGCGACGACAAAAACAACAACAGTAGCAGCAGGAGGGTCGAGCAGTGCCGTCCGCGCGTCCGAAATACCGTGTGTGTGTGTGTGTGTGTGTGTGTGTGTGTGTGTGTGTGTGTGTGTGTGTGTGTGTGTGTGTGTGTGTGTGTGTGTGTGTGTGTGTGTGTGTGTGTGTGTGTGTGTGCCGAGCCGTGCCGCGCCTTGCCGCACCGGAACCGGAGGCTGGTTAAGGCAATGCGCTCTCCGTGGCGTGTTCGGTGTGCTCGGCGTGCTCGGTGTGCTCAGAGTACTCGGTGCGCACACGTCGTGTGATACGCAACAACAACAACATCCTCGTCGATGCGGGGAAAGTATCGGCACTTTCCATTGTTTTGCGGTGGCGCTGCGCTGCGCTGGCGACCCTGGCGTGCAGAGTGCAGTTACGTGTCTTTTGGCGCGGCTCGCGACTCGCCGCGGGTATCCTCCCGGGCCGCGGGCCGCGGGCCTGTGGGACCGGGTGTGCTCCGCGTAGCGAGCGGCCCGACCTCCGCCCCCGCAGCCCGCAAGCAAAACGTTTTCTTTACCGACGTCGTGCATGGAGTGCAGACGTGCGCAGCGGGTGCCGTGCCGCGCCGTGCCGTGCCGTGCCGTGCCGTGCCGTGCCGTGCCGTGCCGTGCCGTGCCGTGCCGTGCCGTGCCGTGCCGCGCCGTGCCGCGCCGTGCCGCGCCGTGCCGCGCCGTGCCGTGCCGTGCCGCGCCGTGTGCATCCCGATGGGATGGGACCTCCGGACCCCGGCGCAGGAGAGCAGGGCAGCACGCGAGAGTGGGAGAAGAGAGGGGCAGTGGGAGTGGGACCCCGAGGGGACCCCGACGGCGGAGCGGCACTTGACATGCAGACCTCCTCAGCGGGGGCCGAGCCCATGGGGCGCCAGGCTCCAGGCGGAAGCGGGCGAAGGAATGTCAAATCCCCACGGCCTGGACCGGCCGAAATAACGCTTTTCATACTTCCCCGCTCTGTCAGGAGCCATACTTACTGGTGGTGACTTCCGTACGGCGCCGAGTGGACGCTGACCACCACAGCCAGCAATACGGACCACATCTGGAAAAAAAGGAGAGCACGCACTTACTTTAGTTTAAATCGTTCAGGCCGGAAAGCGTTTGATAATTTTCCGCATAATTTTTCTTTTTGTTCCGATCGAAAACCGCCACAGTTTGTCGGAAAGAGCGACTCGATTCGACAGCTCTTGTCTGTTTCTTGCGTGGGACGTCCACATGACTGCCTGCGAGGAGTGAGGTTGAAGCCCGCCGCCGCGGAGCAAGCGGAGCTCTGATGAGTGGTATTTCAAACATCGTTAGCAGCAGCAGCAGCAGCAGCAGCAGCAGCAGCAGCAGCAGCAGCAGCAGCAGCAGCAGCAGCAGCAGCAGCAGCAGCAGCAGCAGCAGCAGCAGCAGCAGCAGCAGCAGCAGCAGCAGCAGCAGCAGCAGCAGCAGCAGCAGCAGCAGCAGCAGCAGCAGCAGCAGCAGCAGCAGCAGCAGCAGCAGCAGCAGCAGCAGCAGCAGCAGCAGCAGCAGCAGCAGCAGCAGCAGCAGCAGCAGCAGCAGCAGCAGCAGCAGCAGCAGCAGCAGCAGCAGCAGCAGCAGCAGCAGCAGCAGCAGCAGCAGCAGCAGCAGCAGCAGCAGCAGCAGCAGCAGCAGCAGCAGCAGCAGCAGCAGCAGCAGCAGCAGCAGCAGCAGCAGCAGCAGCAGCGGCGGCAGCAGCGGCGAGCAGCGGCGGCAGCAGCGAAGGCCGCGTATCTCGGGTGAAATTCGCGTAGCAGTTACGTTTGGTTAGGAGCGGCGGAGGTAGTTGCGAGAGTAAACGTGTGGCCAGTGATCCTGCTCCTGCTCTGCCGCCACTGCTGCCGCCACTGCTGCTGCCAGCAGCGCTCCGCGTTCTTGTTAGTGTCAAATGACCGGAACGTTATTTCCAGACCACCCTGCTCCCCCCACCCCCAATTCCTTCCCCCGCTTCCCTTCCGCCCACCCCTCCACCTCCCTCCTGCAGGTGCAAAATTGTTTCTCATGTGGCGCCGCCGCCGCAGCGGAACTGCTGCTTTGAGAAAGCGGAAGAGATGCGGCGCGCCAAGCGGCTGCAAGCGGCTATGCAAGCGGCTGCAAGCGGCTATGCAAGCGGCTATGCAAGCGGCTGTGCAAGCGGTTACAAGCAGGCGCGGATCCAGGGACGGCTCTAGGGGGGGGGGGGGGGGCGATGTACCGCTTTCTTCCTACTTTCAGGCGGATTGTAACGCGAATTGCCTACCTTTCGGGCGCCCTTCGGGCGCCCTGGGGGGGGCGATCGCCCCGTCGCCCCCCCCCTGGATCCACGCCTGGCTGCAAGCGGCTATGCAAGCTGCTATGCAAGCGGCAGCAAGCGGCAGCAAGCGGCAGCAAGCGGCAGCAAGCGGCAGCAAGCGGCAGCAAGCGGCAGCAAGCGGCAGCAAGCGGCAGCAAGCGGCAGCAAGCGGCAGCAAGCGGCAGCAAGCGGCAGCAAGCGGCAGCAAGCGGCAGCAAGCGGCAGCAAGCGGCAGCAAGCGGCAGCAAGCGGCAGCAAGCGGCAGCAAGCGGCAGCAAGCGGCAGCAAGCGGCAGCAAGCGGCAGCAAGCGGCAGCAAGCGGCAGCAAGCGGCAGCAAGCGGCAATGCAAGCGGCTGCAAGCGGCTGCAAGCGGCTGCAAGCGGCTGCAAGCGGCTGCAAGCGGCTGCAAGCTAACCTACTTGTCTAGTATGCGAGATGCAGTGCAGCAGGGGTGCCAACACACTGGACGCTTGCCGGCGCCGCCGGGTCTCACCGCGCTGGCTCATTCTCAGCCTCCTTTCTCACGTTGACAGGAATGAAAGTCGACGGGTGACAAAACGGAACAGCGTCGGCGACGACGCGGGCCTCGGCTCATTTCAGCGCCGGCCGTCAGGTGGCCCTGCGGCAGCTGCGTGCGGCTTTGCGGGGTAATACTTTTATTGTCTGTCACAGTCAGACCCTCGAGGGTCAGAAGTAGTAGCCAGCAAAACCAGGAAGGAAAATAGAAGAATATAAAATAAGACGCGCTAAAGCCCCAGCCGAGTAAGGGCTTCGCTATCGCTTATCCAATAAATCGAGATTCTTCTAAAGGCGAACACTGGACTCTGGGACAACGGACGGGACAGCCAGGGACACTAGACTCGTCCGACCGGACACCGGACGCCTGTCGATGAAATGGGCGACGGTCTTGACGTGATGAGGGGTTGGCAGACCTGGCAGGCGCGCCGCCAACCCTGCAGGCCCTGCAGCACGATGTAACTCCCGGAGTCCGAGCAGAGTCCGTCCAGTGTGTGGCCGGTGCCGTTTCGATTACTCGAAGTACACAGCGGAGGCATCGATTAGTCGCTCTGCTTTCGCCGGACGGAACCGTGTAATCTGGGCGGCGCACACGTCCGATTTTAGGGCATTGGATCACTGGACCGGACGCGGCAGCGAGGGCTTCCTGGGCTCCCTGCAGCGCCGACTGCGGTCAACCCTATGGGCTACAGCGGGCTACAGCCGCCTAGAGCCCGTTCGGAAGAAAAAATAAAGTTGGTGGCCCCGTGTACACACATACACACAACTGCTGCACTGTAGAAAGCGAAAAACAAGCGCGGCCAGGCAGTGGTACTGGGCGGGCAGGGCAGGGCAGCCGCACTGCAGTATCCGCGCAGAGAGAAGGTCGGGCTTGTCTCTGATTCGGAAGGAGAGATAGGAGCGAGCGATCCCCGCTCGTGTGCCACACTGTGTGCTGCACTGTGAGCTACACTGTGAACCACACTGTGTACCACGCTGTGTGCCACACAGTGACCTGCACTGTGAGCTACACTGTTTACCATACCACACTGTGTGCTGCACTGTGAGCTACACTGTAAGCTACGCTGTGTACCACACTGTGTGCCACACTTGTGAGCTACACTGTGAGCTGCACTGTTTACCATACTGTGTGTCACACTGTGAGCTACATGTTGAACATACTGTGTCACACCGTGAGCTACGACGTTTACCATACCACACTGTGTTCCACACTGTGAGCTACACTGTTTACCACACTGTGTGCCACACTGTGAGCTACACTGTTTACCACACTGTGTGCCACACTGTGATCTACACTGTTTACCACACTGTGTGCCACACTGTGAGCTACACTGTTTACCACACTGTGTGCCACACTGTGAGCTACACTGTTTACCACACTGTGTGCCACACTGTGAGCTACACTGTTTACCACACTGTGTGCCACACTGTGAGCTACACTGTTTACCACACTGTGTGCCACACTGTGAGCTACACTGTTTACCACACTGTGTGCCACACTGTGAGCTACACTGTTTACCACACTGTGTGCCACACTGTGTGCCACACTGTGAGCTACACTGTTTACCACACTGTGTGCCACACTGTGAGCTACACTGTTTACCACACTGTGTGCCACACTGTGAGCTACACTGTTTACCACACTGTGCGCCACACTGTGAACTACACTGTTTACCACACTGTGCGCCACACTGTGAGCTACACTGTTTACCACACTGTGTGCCACACTGTGAGCTACACTGTTTACCACACTGTGTGCCACACTGTGAGCTACACTGTTTACCACACTGTGTGCCACACTGTGTGCCGCACTGTGAGCTACACTGTTTACCACACTGTGTGCCACACTGTGAGCTACACTGTTTACCACACTGTGTGCCACACTGTGAGCTACACTGTTTACCACACTGTGTGCCACACTGTGAGCTACACTGTTTACCACACTGTGCGCCACACTGTGAGCTACACTGTTTACCACACTGTGTGCCACACTGTGAGCTACACTGTTTACCACACTGTGTGCCACACTGTGAGCTACACTGTTTACCACACTGTGTGCCACACTGTGAGCTACACTGTTTACCACACTGTGTGCCACACTGTGTGCCGCACTGTGAGCTACACTGTTTACCACACTGTGTGCCACACTGTGAGCTACACTGTTTACCACACTGTGTGCCACACTGTGTGCCGCACTGTGAGCTACACTGTTTACCACACTGTGTGCCACACTGTGAGCTACACTGTTCACCACACTATGTGCCACACTGTGACCTACACTGTGAGCTACACTGTTTACCACACTGTGTGCCACACTGTGACCTACACTGTGAGCTACACTGTTTACCACACTGTGTGCCACACTGTGTGCCGCACTGTGAGCTACACTGTTTACCACACTGTGTGCCACACTGTGAGCTACACTGTTTACCACACTGTGTGCCACACTGTGTGCCACACTGTGAGCTACACTGTTTACCACACTGTGTGCCACACTGTGTGCCACACTGTGAGCTACACTGTTTACCACACTGTGTGCCACACTGTGAGCTACACTGTTTACCACACTGTGCGCCACACTGTGACCTACACTGTGAGCTACACTGTTTACCACACTGTGTGCCACACTGTGAGCTACACTGTGTATCTCCCGCTCCGCATGGGCTGCCAGTGGACGTCCTTGGCTGCGGACACTGGGCTGGGCGGCCTTCGGAGGGCCTGACCAGGGCAGGCAAGGGCTACCGCCACAGCCACCGGCCCTGAGCACGAAGGCGACGAAGGCCGCCAGAGCCACCAGCACAAGGTCCTCTGTACAGTCACGACCAGTGGTGCCAACACAATTGAACAAGTTAAAAAAAAAATCCCGAAGACCAAAAGACGACGAGTAAAAAGTTGCAAAAATATGCCGACTTTGAAAAACCCAAAATAGTAATGATCGACGCGTCCTAATAAGAACAAGGACCTATCTCTCATTTTGACCTACTCGCCCGTCACCATCCGACCGCAGTTGAAGGGCGAGGAGGAGCAAAAGGAGACATCGGCCAGACTTTTGAGATCTGTCTTTGTTCGCTAGGATCTAAGAGATCTGCACTTGTTCTTCCGA
Source organism: Odontothrips loti (assembly GCA_038380765.1). Taxonomy (NCBI): domain Eukaryota; kingdom Metazoa; phylum Arthropoda; class Insecta; order Thysanoptera; family Thripidae; genus Odontothrips; species Odontothrips loti. The sequence continues at coordinate 15,449,799 of CM076254.1, forward strand.
CGCGTCGTGGTCGTGCTGTATCACACACGGTACATGCCAAAAAAAAAAAATTCCGGCAAACTGACTGTTCCACACTGTCACACGTACACACATTGGGCTCCGCGCCCGAAATTTCCCATCAAGGGCCTAAATGTTTTTTGTTTTTTTTCATGTCACAAAACTGTCACTTTTCTTCTGCCGCGGCCGCGACTCGAAACTCGACTACTCACGCTGATCCGGAGGTAGTCCATCTTGGCGGGGGGCGTGGCGCGACGTAGCGGCGTGGCCTGCGCTCCTTGACAATTGTGAGTGACCCGAACGCACGGCGCGAGCTTATATAGACGAGGGCCTTCCCCGCCACGCCCCTCCCCCTTCCCCGGTGCACCCCGGCGCCCCCACAGCCCCACCCAGGTTCCTCCAGCATCCGTCCCCTCCCCTGCCGGCCATCCCAGGGCCCCACAGGGACTCCACCTGCTACCCAGTGAGGCCCCCTTCCCTCACCGGCACCGGGTGTCTTCAAATTCTCATCGAATCGGACAGGGAAAAAAAATCAAATCGGTTTCTTTTCCCTTATGCGACGTTTTCAAGGCGTGGGAAGAACGCCTGTGAACGGCCGGGTAGGCCAGCCCGCACAACACGCGTGCATGCCGGCGTCCGTGTTGCCTACCCACCAGGCGCCCGCACAGTTAAACCGGCCTCTCACGCGCGTGTGCGCGCCCGATAGAGTGAAAAATGAAGCGAAGCCACTGATTGCAGAAGGTGCTGCTGCGGGGGACGGCCGCGTTACGTAACAGCCCGAGGCCCCTACAAGGACGGTGATTGGCCGTGTCCGTGCCGTGCCGCGCCGTGTCGGCTGTGTGGCTTTGTTTGCTGGATGGGGGGGCCCACCACCCTCCAGTGCACATCCCGCAGTGTCGGTGTAATCTGCTGTCTATACATCCCCGCCAGAGCTATTTCAGGAGCAGATTCAGATCGCACCGAATATGGCAGGAGAGGTGTCGAGCTCTCGAGGTATCGGGTCAGGACCCCGGAAGATTAAACACACACACACACACACACACACACACACACACACACACACACACACACACACACACACTGCAGAGAGAAAGACACGCACTCTTGCACTTTTATCTGGCCAAAATCTGGCACTCCGAATATTACCGCACAGGTGTGTTTCGTGGTTTTGTCGCACCGCCGTGCGGCACCGAAGCGACGCCAAGATTTATCAGACGGCGGCCCACAACGGCCGACTCACCGCATCTCTTCTCTGCCGCCGGCGTCCCTTATCGCTCCCTCCCCCCAAAAAATGTTTTAAAAGTCCACGCAACTGTATGGGAACTCTCGCACTGTTGAATCCTTGCAGAGCACGATGTTCATAATGCGAAGAATTGGACAGCACTGTAACTCTACAAACTTATCTGATTGTATTGCGGAGAATTCTACTTCGTATTATGAACCAATTTGTTTGCAAGCTTGCGAACTTTGTTTGTGAACTTGCAAATAAACTAGTTCAGCATGTGGAGTAGAATTCTTCGCAATGCAAACAAATTAGATTGGAAGCTTCAATTCTTCCGAACTCTATATGCATTATGAACATTGTGCTAGGGTTAACAGTGCACGCAGCGCGTTACGTCGTCGAGGTCTCGGTGTCACGGTTACGGGACGGACGGGACGCGCCGTATCCGCCGGTACCCTCCCCCTGTCCTGCGCTGTCCTACGATGTCCTGCGACCGGTGACGCGGTGAATCAGCAAATCAGTAGCCACCGCCTGCAGCAGCCTGCAGTCTCTGCTTGGTCACCTGGCTGTTCCGCGTGGAACCCCCTTTTATGCCGATGTTATGATTTGACGGCTTTAAAAAAAAACGGGAGAGGGGGGGGGGGCAATAAAAGACGCGACAGAAAAAGACAAAAAAAAATGTATTACGTGGATTTTCGACCCAACCTAAAATGAGGATCGTGGTCGACGAGAGAGCTTCTTGGCCTGTCTGCTGGCGTCGTCTGCTGGCTCGCCTAATTGCCGTCTGCGCATGCGCCGCTGCTTGTGTATACCGAAAAGGAACGGCATCAGAGATGCGCTTTTCCACGGCTCGGGATCCTCGTTATACACCTCATGAGAAATTGCGCGGTCGTCAGCGAATAAAGCATGCAGCGAAAAATGGAAATTGTAAATGAGAGACAAAAATCGCACTGGCAGCAGATGTCCAAGATTTGCGCGGAGCCGCGAGCGGAGAGTGCTTCGCGGAATCGCCCGTGTCGTTCTCGCCGGCGTCTGCGGCTCAGGCTGTCTCGCAAACACTGTGCCGGCGCGCGCGGTTATGGTCTGGATTGTGTGTGCGTGCGTGTGCGATTGCCTGCTGTGCGCGTGCCGGTTATAAACAGATCGCTTTGAGTGAAAGTGCGTAGCACTCTGTGTTGTTCAGGTGACGCCTTTTCAACAAATCGACTTTTAACGCCCTTATGGAAAATTAATTATTTTTGCGAGGTGTGAGCGTGGGAAAGCGACATCGGATTCCGTGGCGTGCGATGGCGACTCACCCGCCCGTACGCCCGCCCGACGGACCGACACCGACGGACCGGAAAGCAGGAAGAAGACGGGGAGGAGGGGAAAGAACAACACGAACACAAAGCCAACCCGTGCGGTCCTTATGGTGACGGGGGCAAGGGAGGGAGGGAGAGAGGGAGAGGGACAGAGAGGGAGAGGTAGAGGGCACGACGGCCAATTCTCCGCCTCCCTTGTCTCCAGCGCATGGGATACCTGAGCAGATTGATCGGCAGTGGTAGTCGTGAGCTCCCTCCTACTCTGTCTCAACTCTCTGTCTCCAGCCGGCACATCCGAAGAATGAGTAATTGTTGCTGTTGTTGTTTCCTGATACACTACGGTAGTCGCTGCATTTTTGCAGAAAGGCTACCTGTACAGTCACGAAGAGAAATTTCCAATCTTTCTGAAAATAACCCGACTGAGAAACATGTTGGGTGTCACATTTCCCATGCCCGTGTTTTCAATGAGGGGAAAGTAATGAATGCACGATTAGGCTATTACATCGGGCATAACACTGGACGGACCTTAGTCAAACAGCGTGCGGACACGCAAGGCTCACACACGTGCGCACACGTGTGCTATGCCTTTCGTCTGCTAACGTGCGAACGGTGCCCGCGGCTGTGAAGGGGCCCGCGAACCGCGGTGGGTGGGTGGTCCCCCCCCCCCTTTACACACATACACACACACACACACACACACACACACACACACACACACACACACACACCAAGTGACCAGACTGCGGGACCCAAAACCGCCCCCGACACTCTTCTTACAAAAGCCGTCCAAAGCGATGCCCAAGATTTTCTTATCTTTTTGTTAAGAAGGGGAAAGGTCAGGCGGCCTGTGATCGTTGCCTCGCAGACGTGCGCTATGTTATGCCCGTGACATAAGACCGCATAATACACGCACGCGCCCTTTCCCTCCGTTTTTCTGTCGCGCTCATTCGCATTTTGAGCGCGCAGCCGCGTGGTCACATATGTGGCCACTTGTTGCACGGGCGGGGGGGGGGGGGGACCCTACGTTCAGTGTCCCGTCTCCCTTACAGGGCCTGCGGCAGGAGCGGATCTGGCCGGACCTGGCCAGACCTGGCCGGACACCGCAGCCGTGTCTCTATGTCTCCCTTCCGTTCTCTCCCGCCTTCAGTGCACCCGTGCAAAGCCGCGCACAGCCGCGCACAGCCGCGCACAGCCGCGCACAGCCGCGCACAGCCGCGCACAGCCGCGCACAGCCGCGCACAGCCGCGCACAGCCGCGCACAGCCGCGCACAGCCGCGCACAGCCGCGCACCCGCCATGCCCTTTCCAGATGAGTTGCCGACCGCAGCCTACGAAGAACAGCTTTGTAGGGTACGAAGTGAGCCTTCGTAATACAACGACATGCTTTGTAGTACAAAGGTGCTGTGTTCTTTGTAGATCTACGGAGAGTTCGCTTCGTACGAATTTAAGAGTGTTCCTCGTCGGGGCCGTCCACAAATTTCGTAACGCCCGTCAAGCATCGGGCGCTTTTGGAGCCTCTTGGAACCTCCGGGACCCTCCGGGCCTCCGGGTGCCTCCCCGCCCCGCCCCGCCCCGCCCCGCCCCGCCCCGAGGGCCGCTATTGCCACTGGTGCCCCACTGGCCGGGTGGACTGGGATGCTGAGGGCCTCGGCGGGCATCTCCCCTTACGTCAGCGGTCAGCACAGCGCGGCGCGGAGTGATTCCGTTGCCGGACGTCATCGGCCGTCCTTGACCGAGAGCAGCGCAGCGCTCACTGGTCGTCCACCTGCGGGGAGGGGGAGGGGGGGAGGGGAGATACTACATCCATGGCCGGCAGCCGCGGGAAGGGGAGGGAGAGGGCGGCCGGTGCCGCGCGCACCGGCTATGAAAAATCGAGGCGGCCACGTGGCGGCCGTGTTAACGCCACGAACTTGCCTGCTTTGAACAGTGTTATTTTCTTCGACCTTATGATTGCTTTGTTGGCACTGGATTCGTGTTATACTAGGGATATTTGCTCATTACCGGTTGGTTGTTGATGTGAGTGGGAGGGTGGAGGGGATTAGGTAGCATGTTTCAGTTCATTCGTATATATCCAGCATGTAATCGATGTCATGACGTTCGTGCAAAAATTGGAGTTTGTGACTAGACAATAAAAAAATGATTCACAAATTTATTACTACAAGATACACTGAAGGGCTTCCCATCGTCCTTTTTTTTGTCACTCGGTAGTCCAGACCACACTGATTCTAACGATATGTGTCTAGTCCTCTGGGCCTTCTAGTTTCTATACGACGTTCAATTCAAACCTTTGGATTTTGCGCTTTTTCATCCAGCAAATTGAATAGGTATCAGGGTGACATTTAACTGTACTAAAGTAGAGTCATAGCCCTAATTCCGCACAAGGCCCCTAATTCCGGAAGAAAAGCAAAACACCGATTGTTTGTTGCGTAAATCCGTCAATTTTGGAGAAAAAACAAATTTCAAAATGCCGTGTGGTAGTGTGCATCTTAGCGAACACAACGGTAGAATGTGAACTCTGATTTACCCGGGGGAAACCATAGCAAGGCGGAAAGTCTAAAATAGGAGTTTTTTTGCGAGAGCTGCCCAAAATGTTGTGGGTCGTAGGTGCCGTGAGGCCTCTGCAAACAACTCTCACACATATCATTCTCTGGTGTTTTATCTAGAAATCAATTTTATCTCAATCCGTTTGATTTTAATAGGCATTTTCCGAAAGTCCCCTTATTCCGGACACCTTATTCTTAAAGGGCATAGACTGCGCGGGTCGACCGGGTTGTGAAAACTCATGATTTTGAATAGCAAGACCGGTCCCGACCTCCCCTATGATATTTGTACATTTAGGCTGTGATTTTGTACTTATGTCCGGAATCAGGACATCGTTTCTGTTTTCCCATGTGTTGTTCTGAGTGTGCTTTGCACACTCTGTGTGACCCTTTCCCGTGGTCGCACCAAGACGGTCAAGGTGTGTAAATTCGTGGTTTCTGACGTACAATATGATACCGATTACTCACCATGACATTCCATCGACAACACAAGTTTTTGCTGAAGTGTCCGGAATTAGGGGACTTTTGTCCGGAATTAGGAGGCAACTGCTCCTAATTTCGGACAGTCTGTCAAGCCCTGTAAAGGGCGTGAATTTTCTGCTATTTTGGATTTTTGGGGGGGCATCATATGCCTATGGACATGAAGTTGCTAGAATCACAATTGGTTTTTCCTGAGATGGAAGGTGCGAACGCTACGAGCTAAAAACAAGAAAAATCGTCCGGAATTAGGGGCTTTGGCTGTACATCATGTACTAGGACTGTGTTTTGAAATATTATTCGTGCGATTACCATACACGGAAAAAAGGGTATTTTGGTGTCGTAACTAAAGGTCAGTTGTGGCAAATGACATGTCAGTTCGGAGCTCAGGGGTTCCGAGCTCGCATGATATGCTGCAGGCGTGGGTTCAACTCACGGCGGTGGGCGACTACTTTATGCTCTATTTTCTCGTCACGTGACACAGTATGAGAAATTTCTGGCTCACACTTTCATTTAGTCAAAACGTCTGCGTTCGCAACAAACATATTGACGGTTTCACCAAAGGGTCTTCGAGGCCTATGGTACTACAAGACAAGACAAGAACTTAGACCCCTCCCCAGCAATGCCATTCGTGCCGTGTGTCGGAACAGCTTGGAACCGTTCAAGAATCGTTCAAGAACCACGTGACACGTAAGCGAGGTAAATTGAAAATTGTACCGACAAGAGCGCGGGGAAGTGTGTGGAACCGTCCGTGGGAATCGAACCCAAGGGGACTAAGTACCACACAGAGGACTACCAGGCCAGACCCGCGCCTACGACAGTTTGCTCCAGCGCCGCTCCTCCGCGCCTCCAACGAGGGTCCGAAGGGAAGTGTAGTGGTTTGTGAACGCTCCCCCACGCGTGTTGGTGACGGTGCTACACCACACACCAGTCACCGCGCTGCTGTCACGTAACCATTCGCTCCAGTTCGGTACTAACGGCCGCGGAGGGAACTGTGCTGCCGCTGAAGAACAGGTTGCTGGAGGGTAGCACGCCTTCAGTGCGGCCGGCAAATGTTCCCATTCCCCCCCCCCCCTCTCTTTTTTTTTCCTCCTTCCCAAGTTTTGATGCTGCGGATATTGAAGTCAGTGGACGCAAAAATCGGAGCCCGAAGCTCCGGCGGGAATGTGGTACACAGAGTGCCGTGTGTGGGGCTACACTTCTCTGCAGCATCCAGCTCTCAGTGGAAATTGAGAGCTGCCCGAAAGCTTCAGCAAAGCACTGCCGCAGCTCTCCAGAGGTTAGCGCTGCTGGAGCGCTGTAGTGTTCTGCATCGGCCGAGCTTGGCTCGGTCATGGCCCATTATCGAAATCTTCGGTCTCTGTCTACTCGTAAGAACCTGGTGAGTGCGAGAGAGACAGACGACGCTCGGTCATAGCCTTGCCGTGCTATGTCCGGCCGATGCAGAACACTAGAGCGCTGCCGGCTTTGTATCATAGGGCAGCGTTCGTATCGCATAGGTCGAGAAACGCTCCGCGGGTCCGGGACTAGAACTCAGACCCGCAGGTTACTGTGCGAGTCCCTTGCCCACTGAGCTGCCGAGACATCTACGAGGAACCTAGCGCGAGCGGCTACACAATGCTAGGGATGAGCTGCCCCTCTGCCAACGTTGGTCGGCAGCGCCAATGAGGCTGACGTCTGCAGAGGCAGCGCCCCTGAGACTGAAGGCTGCCCAAAGCCGCCCGGGCAGCGTTGCAGTTCGAAAGCGCTTCGTCGCATCACCTCCGGCAGAGCTGCCGTTTCAGGCAGCGTGCAGCAGCCGTCTAGCTGCGCTGCCAATGCCCCGGCGCAGCGTCCTAGCAGCCTTATATTTTTACTGGGGGCTCAGTGTGACGCCCACGGGGTAGGCAGCCAGGGACACATCCACGGCCGTTGGGTTGCCTACCTCCCAGGCGGCAGTCCACCTCCCCAAGACCATATCTCCATTTTTCTTATCCTCCCGTTTTCCCTCAGCGTACTGCTTTCTAACGTTTTATATGAATGGATTGGGGTTGAAAACAAAAAACGACGACGATTGTATCAAAAACGTTTATTATCAACTAATAGTCAATATGTACAACAAGGAGCAGACTCTCGTGGGATTAGTCCACCGGGTTCAAATACCAGACACGTCCGACCAACACCGCCGTGGCCACGGCCAAAAACGTCCAAAAATCCAGAGGCTACAAACATTTTTAAGATAAAACCGCGTAATTTTCAACTTTACAACAACAAAAAATTGCTATGATGAATCGGTTTCGGACCTTACGCTGTTCTGCTGGTTATCACAGTCATGCACAGAAAAATGTGCCATTAGAACAAAATACCTAAAACGAGTCAAAAAGTAAAAATTAACAAAAAAAAAGGTCATAATTTCAGAAGTAGTCTATCTTTGTCATGTCTTCTATTCTTCGTCACCCTCCAGCTCCTCCTCGTCGTCCACGCTGTCGCTCTTCTTGTAGTGACCGCCGAAGTGCTCGTGCTCGTGCTTCTCCTCCTTGACGAATACGGGGACCTTCTTGACGTGGTGGTGGTGCACGTGGTGTATCTTGTGCGGTACGTGAATCCGGACGATGGTACTGGAAACGTTGAAAAGTTTTTTTTTTTTTAACTTTGTGATAGAAGGCAATCAGGGGACGCCCAGCATCAGTCCCTTGTGTTGCGCCTGCTGATGTCACCGAAAACGGCAAGAAGGTGAAAGGAATAACCAGCTCTGGCCTGTCGAAGTGATCACTGCCCATGCGCGGACACCATTTTCAGCAGAACAAGTCCATGGCATGCGCAGTAGAGGTCAGCCCTTGTTATTCCTTTCATCTTCTTGCCGTTTTCGGCGACGTCAACAGTCGGAACAAAATTGTCTATTTGAACTGGATTTTTCAAAAAAGTCTAAAAATAAAATGCGTTGAACACAACGCCTATGTATGACGTGGCACGTGCGACACTTACTGGTGGTGGCCGTGGCTGGGGTCGGGCGCGGGCATGCAGGCTGCCACTACCAGCAGGGCGGCCAGCGCCGACAACGCCACCTGTAAACAAACGACCAGTCACGTGACGTCACGGTCTGCAGCAGCCCGCAGTGCACTGCCACCGTCTGCTGGCGGGAAACCGGCCCGGTGTAGTTGTTGTTGTTGCTGCCGCCGCCGCCGCTGGGAAGGATGCATGCTAGGAGATGCATCGCAAAGGGTACGCGGAGCGCACTACGGCACAGGCGGCACAGGCCCTGCATATCTCACTCGGACTTCCCTCCTGGGATCAGAGGAGAACAGCTGTCCGAGGATGACATCACTTGAAAAATCCGTGCACAGATGCAAAAAAGAAAAAAAAAAAAAAAAAAATTAGGAAAAATCAATCAAGCTGAGAAAAAAATCCAAAAAGTCAAATATTCGACCCAAAATGATCACAACTTCAATTTCATTTCTTATTTTTTGTTAAGAACAAATCAAAGAAAATCAAAAGAGTCAGCCATGATTTAAATCGGTGTACATCAAGAAGGGGCAGTGATGGCCCCCTCCGCTCTGCCTGTCGGGTTGTCCGCAGCAAACAGTCGCTTTTTGGTCACCGCCAACCCCCTTTTCCCCGCGCGGCGCGACGGCGTCTGTCCAAAGGTCCGGCCGGTCCGATGTCGGCGACTCCAGCAGGAGCACTCGACTCCAGCACTCGCTCTGGCGGCCACCGGCGGCGCGGCGCACGCGTGCATCATGCAAAGCAAACCAGTTCCGTGTGTGAGTGTCCCAGTGCATTGCGTCACGCACACAATCACAGCCACATCCCGCTGCCTGAGCTGCGATCACCGGCACTGACGGCGCGAGTCGCCGCCGCACGCATTGGATCGCCGCTGCACAACTATTGCTGCTGCTGCTGCTGCTGCTGCTGTTGCTGCTGCTGCTGCTGCTGCTGCTGCCGCCGCCACTGCTGCCACTGCTGCTGCTGCTGCCACTGCTGCTGCTGCTGCTGCTGCTGCCACTGCTGCTGCTGGTGCCTTCGCTACCGAGGAAAGTGTGCGGCGATTCCGCACTTTTGCGACAGTGCTGCTGCATTCCACATTGCAACGATATCACGCCTTGCAATAAGTTTCCGGAGGAAGAGAAACAAAATCACGCTCAAATCGTTCGGGACTAAAATAATTATTTCCCAATGAAACGATAAGATCAGTTTTTTGAAGATTGAAAAGCAAATGGTCACAAATTGCCGAGCACGTTACCGAGCCTGGCGGGGGGTCGCACTGTCACAAAATTCAATGAAATCGACCAATACATTGGTCATTTATCAATGATTATTTTTGCAGCGAGTGCAGCGGGGCAGGGCACCTGTTCTCATACTCACGGTGATCCTGAGAGACGCCATGCTTGGAGGATGGAGCGCGGGGCACCACGGGACTGAGTGTCTGAGGGACGGGGTTTGGTGTCAGGGCGCCGATGCCAGCGGCAACTTATATAGCAACAGGCCGGCCAACCCCTTCCCACCGCGCCGGCGCTACCCCACTACCTTCTCACCCCACCAACCTGGATATCTCAGTTCCCCACCGGAGTCCCCGCGGGCCCCCGCGGCCCCCGCGGCCCCCCGCGGGCCCCAGCCGGGGCAGGGGCGGCAGGGCGGCGCTCGGAAGCAAGGCACGTCCCACCACAGAATGATCCAGACGCGAAACTAACGTTGCATTTGCGGAGACGCGAGCCAACGTCAGGGCGCTTAGGCAAAATAAGCTTGCGTCCTGCGATTCGCCACAATTCAAAAAATAATAAAATAATGAAATTCGCTTAGCATTTATTTTACGCGGGCGCCAAGATCGCAAACTTTACCTTTCGCTTTCTTCGTTGCGGTCAGCATGTGTGAGAGTAACTGTGTGTATGTGTGTCGCCGTTGCCAAAAAAACTTTCCACCCACTATCCTTCACACTTCCCCTTCCCTTCTCGGCAGATGGCTTTGCGCTGTTATGATTCCCCGTGCGTGTGGCTCGCGCGAGTGCCCAGTCCAGGCCAGGGGCACGGCAGGGCAGCCGACACTCGTGGTGCAACTGATGGCGCCTGCTGGGTAGGCAACTACGGCCTCAGCATGCACGCGTGTTGCGCGGGCTGGCCTACCCTGGCACTCGCAGGCGCTCGGCGTCGCTGTTCGAGGTCTCATGTTACAGCGTGGGATTTCGGACGTGCAAACTCACTAAATAACTGTGCAGGCGCGTAGGAAGGTCACCAAAGGTGGGGGGTCCTGTGTAGCGGGTTGCCCACCTTACAGGGGTCGCTCACCTCTTTTGTAGGGTAGCAGAACGGGTAGGTGTATATAAAATAATCCAGCATACAGAATAAGAGGAACAATGTTGCAACTTATGCGAGTCTGTGCGTTCAGATGAATTCGTAATAAACATGAGAAAAAATTTGTTTGCGACAGAGTTGTCATTTTTTAGCAAGGACGCATTCAGGCAAGCTATAGATTGTGAGCAAAATTGTACCTTACATTTTCTATGAGCGCAAAACATTTAAGTGTAGCAATACTCATTGTTGGCAGTTGGGTGGCGAAGCCGGACTGGATGTAGTGCAGCGGCGGGCCGTTTAGTGATTAAAACTACCGAACATACCGTTGAAAAGTGGGGGGGGGGGGGGGGGGGGCCAGGCCCCCCCACTCGGAAACGTGGGGGCGGGGGGTCCACAACTCTGCCGAAAAGTGTACACTGATTGTGTTGATTGTGTCGATTGTTGCAACTAATTTGCAGAACATTTAAAATTTTAGTCTAGTAATGGCGGTTTACGGCTGCTCTTAGCCCTAAAATGCAGCTGAAGCCTCATGTCTATGCAGTTTTTTAAGATTTTTAATCGATGATTGTGTTTGATTGTCTGAAAATGTGTACACTGATTGTCTCAAGTTGTGGACCCCTCGCGTGGGGGGGGGGGGGCAGGCCCCCTCGGCTCCTACGCGCCTGTAACTGTGTACATATTTGTACACAAATGATGGATTAATTTAAGCATCCGCATCAATTCCGTTCAAATTCGAACACAATGATGTATATTTAATACCCAATTGCTTACGAATTCGGACATACCCTGTGGATGCTTAAATTCACCCATTTGTACACGTTAGTGCACAGTTATTTAGTGTGTAATTTATTATGTATGACGCCTAATTACGTGCGTGCGCGGCCGCCCGGAGGTCCGGAGGCCCGGAGGTCTCAGACCGAAACGCCTTCGCAAACACGCGGGCCCGGGCAGGCAGCGGATCAACTCATATGAACGTGCACTGCGTCCATTACGCGGTTTGGTGCTATGGGCGGCTCGGTATGGCACGGCCCAAGCCATAGCAGATGCACGCACTTCACAACGCGTGCGTAACTATCACTGCTTTCGTTTACGTTACATGCACGCCCCGTTTGCGTCCTGTGGGGTCCGTCCGTCCTCCGCGCCGCCCCCACGTTACGCCGGACGGAGGGGACTCGGACGGCTGCCAGCGGCACGGCCAGCCTCCCGCCTTTCCTTTATGGTGCCTTTTCGATTCGTTTCTTTCATCTGCGTAAAAACGTCGTAAAACGGTTACCTACTACTTGCCGGCGGCGACCACCAGAACCCCCCGCCGGTCCTGACCGGGCTGCCCGTCGTCGCCGTCGTCCTGCCCTCGTCGACGATCCCGTGATTGAGACACGCCGTCGGTCACCACCGTGACGTCACACGCGCGTAGTTGCGGAAACCGTCCGGCCCCGGCCAGCCTCCAGCCTCCGGTCTCCGATCCGTCCAGACCAGGGCACTTGGGCAGGGCCGGGCAGCGTAGCTGGCGACTCTCTGTTTCCTCAAAAGCTACAAGACGAGCCTCCCTGCCTGCACGACAGCCCCAGGCCCAGTGGCGGATCCAGGAGCGGCTTCAGGGGGGGGGGGGGGGATGTCCTGCTTTTTGCCTGATTACAGGCGGCAAAGTTATGCCGGTTGCCTACATTTCCGGTGCCCTTCGGGCGCAGTAGATGCTTCAGTGGAGGGGGGGCAATGACACTGTTGCCCCCCCCCCCTCTGGATCCGCGCCTGCCCAGCCCAGGCCCAGGGGGCCCCGGGTGGCCTCAGGTCCCATGTGAACTAGGCCCCCCGCGGCCCCGTAGCCACACCGGCCCTCTGCATGTCACCAAAATAGAGCACTCCGGGGAAGTCCGAAACGGAAGTAACAAAGTCTTAACGAAGAGAGAGCTGGGAAAGTATGAAAAATTGAGTATTTATAGCCGAAAATGCGGGATTGCGAACACGCGATTTCTCACACTCCCCCATGCGGTTTCCTTCTTCGTCGTTACGACTTTCTTACTTCGGTTTAGGTCTTCTCCGGAGTATACCCTACTGGTCGGAGCAGCAGCGGTAGCGGCTCGGTCTCTGAGATCTGGCAAACATTCTGTGTCGGTGCTGTACAGTGCAGCCTGCACTACTCACACACCCATACCCCGCACGTGCATTACATGTGCCGCCCCGCCGCCCCCACCACACCGACGAGCAGCTGAGAAGGTGCACCGCTGCACCGGAGCGGATGCGGTCGAGTACAGTCTTTGTTATTGTGTGCCTGTCCTTGTCGCTCCTCCTCGGCGTCGCATACCGACAGAGACGGCAATAGGTGGTTCCGACGCTAACGCAGCCGCGTGCGTCACATGGGGAAGGGGGGGGGGGATCGGGGTCAGCGCTGTTTCCGTCGTGTTTACGTGTGGAAGTGGATTGGCGGGGCGGGGCGGGACGATGGTCAGTCGCGCCGCGATAATGGAGTGGTCCACGGGGAGGGTGAGGATGGCGTATCACAGTCCGTCCATTTCGTAACGCCATGACTAGAGATGCAAGCAAGACGGATTTTCATTCCAAAACGAAGTTAACAAAAAATTTCAAACTTCATCCCGTGATTTAAATGCAACTGCTACACAGCGGCAGTCTGTAATTTGCGAACGCACCCCGGTTACCCGATCGCACGCGCGCGCCTGCCCCTCTCCCCCGATTCATGCTCTAGTCGCGCTCTGCCACGAGCCGGAAATGCTAGGGGGAGGGCGGGGGGAATACGTGCGCGTGGCGCGTGCCGCCCCCTCCGGAAGCGGCTGGCACGTGTCTGGGCCCGGAGCCTGGACACGGCTGCCCCTCCCCGCTCCGGGCGCTGTTCTTTGGCAGTCCCGGCGTGCAATCGCGACACGGCGAATTCTAAATTTTTCCTACCTGCCTCAATGGTCAGCAACTTTGTTGCACCTACGCATTTGGTTTTCTTCTGGCCGCCTGCGCTATTTTCTGGTGCACCTTATCCGAGGGGTCCACAGCTCTGCCTAAAACTGTACACCGATTGTGTTGATTGTGTCGATTGTTGCATCTAATTTGTAGACGATTCGAAATTTTAGTCTAGTAATGGCGTTTTCGGCCGTTTTTAGCCCCATAATGTAGCTCAAGCCTCATCTTAATGCAGTTTTTAATCGATGATTGTGCTTGATTGTCTCTAAAGCTGTACACTGATTGTCTCGAGTCGTGGACCCCCTCGACCTTATCCTAACCGTGTTTTGTTCTGTGTGTTTGAAGTGAGTGCAAGAGAGAGAGAGAGAGAGAGAGAGAGAGAGAGAGAGAGAGAGAGAGAGAGAGAGAGAGAGAGAGAGAGAGAGAGAGAGAGAGAGAGAGAGAGAGAGAGAGAGAGAGAGAGAGAGAGAGGGAGGAGGGCGGAGGGGGCGGTACTGCTGTAACACGCCGGCGAAATTGTAGGGTATTCCGGGTGCCGTAAATTATCTAAACCAGACGGGCTGCCAAGTGCTATCGTTCGTTGGCGGATTAGAGAGGCGAGCTGGAAGTCGTGCCGCTGGAAGATTTCCCGTGCCCCCCTCCCCTCGGCGCCGTTCAGTCGTCCGCGCCTGCGACAGATTTGCCGAAAAGAGCCCCCTTCCCCCCGCCCCTCCTCGTTTTGTCGCGCGATTTTGGACTGGGAACAGTATCTCTGTGGGGACAGAGCCCAGGCCCGGGCCCCGGGGTACCGGTGTCGGGCAGGGGTTAGAGAGTCCCTCTGGCAGGGGCGGGCTAGGCAGGCCCGCGACACGCTCATGTTGAGCGGGTCTGCCTACCCTGCTGTCGTCGGGCGCTTTTCATTGTGGCCTCTCGCTGTTCTGTTCCGTTCCCATTAGCTAGTTGGTGGCAGAGCGTTGCGTTCGTGCGTCGGTGCAAATGGCTCACGGTCAGGCTCGAATGAATGGAACTGGCAAGCGCCGGGCCTATGAGGTGACAGCCCAGCCCGGGCGGTTGCAAACGACGAGACGTGCGAGAAAACACATACAAGCTGGGTGTATTTCAATAATAATTTAAAAAAAACAAAAAAAACAGAATCAGTCACATTCAACAAGATGTTAATCAGGAAAAGTAAGCTTCAAACAATGTTGAAGCTTGAACAACAAGAGTTTGTAACATACTTAAATTGAAAAAATATGGCCACTTCAGAAGACATAAATACTGAACCATTACAAGGGACAATGCCGTAAATAATCAGAGTCAAAGTAAACCACAGTGATGGTTATGTCATCTCGAAACAGTCTTACAATGCTTTGTGGAAGAGTCAACAACTGAGATAACTTCCCATGGCTTAATCCATACTCTGACCCCCCTAATGCATTTCGAATTAGATGAGTGGCTGCATTTGTATCAATTGGCTTTAACTTCAATGCTTCCTTTCGCTGTAGAAGAGCCTCATTAATCTCATCTAAAGTCATATTTGGACGAGGTAAGCAGAAAGGGCTAAGGGTAACTTTGCCACTCATGTGTTCTCCTACAAGCCGCACTGCCTGCAAAGGAGACACAAGATCCCACAATCCATCCGATGCAATCACAAGAAATTTATCTTTGGGACGCAGCCTGTGATATGTGACATCAGGACATGCTGTGAGATACGGAGGAGTATGGTAATGCGGAGCAATGACGTTTTCCCCATAGGTAGGTACAGCATGCTTCAACAAATCCTCTTTGGACCACTTGTATCGGAAATCACCCAAAGCTCTCAGAGGAGCTAGCTGACCTAGAAGTCTATCACTAGATATTACTGTGTCCTTTTCACTAGCAGGATGCTCTTTGGATATCCGTTTAATCTCAGAAATATTGTCTGCGTTATGCTCCTCAGTCAGCTTTTTTGCTGTCCAGGTATTACCTTCACCTAACACACCAATTACTGCCTGACAATCTCCAACATTTGCCACATGGAGATGAGGTCCGTCAATATGAGCAACACAAGCTACTGCACCAGACAAAGCTACAGACAACGTTCTTTTATTAACATCTCCATTCTTTGTTAACTTCCCTTCCCTTGACAAATCCTCATCAAGTTTTAGGAATGCTCTGACTAGTGCATCTTTCATCTGAAACTCTTCCTTCTGTTTCTTTTCACTTGCTAACTCCATGACAAATGCATTGAAACTATCATCATAAATTTGCTTCAAATCGTCATAAAATTGTAACTTATCATTATATGGTTCAAGCAATTTTTTGTTTGTCCCTCCCTGACAATATTCTTGAAGAAGATCAGATGGCAGCAGACAGACTGTAATGTAGTTGAATAGACGTTTGGCAATAACTTGAGCACAGGCAGCACCACCATGTCCATCAAATACACCATACAGCATTCCTGCAATACACAATTACATTTTTTTTAGGAAAAATCGAGAGAGCAGAGCAAAATGAATATATTAAAATATTCTCTAATGCATAATACAAAAATATACACATTCAAACCGAAAAGCCAAGGTTTAAGACTAGTTTACTTACCAGCTGTTAAAAGACAGCGGGCTTCAGAGCGTGTGTCCTCAATTGGTTTGTTAGATTGAAGTTGGTTGGAATCAAAGGATTTCATTGATCCTTCAAATGTAAATTCTTGATTATATTCATTCTTTTGTAATATATCCGTAACCTGTGCAAACAAAAGAAACGTAAACTTGCAACAAATAAAAGATCTGATTCCCTTTGTCAATGTATCAGTTAAATATTACAGAGAACTCGTATATTTTCAGAGGTTATGGAAGTCTCAGCAGCTAACAAATTACCTCCTGAGGAGAAAGCTTCTGAAGCGCAGATGCTGACTGACTAGAATGAAATTTCCTCCGATTCGTAGACCTCACTGTGGTGTGAAAACCATGCACAACTCGGAGATATTGACATGGTGCACAAAACAACTCTGACGGCAGCTTTCGAGGCCAACTACCGTAATGTGTACGGCTTGAACTGAGAAGCCCATGACATGTTACTACATTGTACACTATCTGATTAGCTCTCATTTTCTAGACAAAATTTCCACACAACATTCCCTAACAAATCTTGTGAGAGGCAATTTCAGTTATTTCTGCATCAGCTGCCATCTGCACCCTACGCACTCCGTCTGTCGTCTGTCTCACGTCGTCTGGTAACTGAGCTTCCGGTCACAATTACCAACTATGATTACAAATACGGAGCAAAGTGTTCCATCTCATAAAACGAAGAGAAGACCCTATTTTTTCAGCCAACGTTCACAAAGCAAAATTTTTTTTTACATGCTTCTAAGTTAGTAAAGACTGGTGAAGATAAATTTTTTCCGACCCTAAGAAATACGACCAGAAGGTGTAATGGCACCCATCGAGGAGGATTTGTTAGAATTACTGAGTTTTATATTGAAAACTTTGTGGATTGTACTGGATATTAATTGATGAACGGCACACGTCTGGTCACGTCTTTTATTCCAAGAGAACTGAGTAACAGGTACAAACAAAAGGGTGGTTCGGGAGGCAAAAAACAAAGGAATGAAGTGTAGCCAACACAGAGCGCGGAAACTTTTAAATTACATTTCTAACAGGATTGACTCCAGCGCTTTTACTAAACAATTTGAATGATGTTGAGATTGGGAGCAAAGACCTTTCAAGTAAATGGGCTTCCACAATATAAAGATATTTACAATTAAACTTTATTACAAGTTATGTACAGTATCTACAGTATTCACAAAGGCAATGTTGCGAAGAGAACAAGAATATACTGCATTTAATATCTTCTAAACTGTTTCTTGAACCTTTCATAATGGTAATCGTCTGTAGCTTTCCCACCAGCCTTTTCATCTCCTTCTTTACCACTAGTGCTTGCATTTGCACTTGCACCTGCACTAGATGTACCTGGCTTTCGTTTGTCTGGTGGGGCATCATTCTTCCGCCTCTTCGGTGGACCCGATTCCTCTATGTTGACTGAAGGGAAACACAAACAACTTCAGCAAACAAATCCACCTCATATCAAACAAGATTTGAAATTTCATTACAATGTAACTCACGACCTGAATGGATACAAAACATAATAGTAACTTACATCTGTTATGTTGAACAAAATTGACAGCCATATTGGTGGGAACAAAGTGAGAAGGTCCATCCTTTTTGTTATGACGTTCCCATAACAATTTTAACTTTGCTTCTTCAGTTGCCTCAATGTTGCGGATTTTAGCTCTAACAAGAAACAAAGGAATTAATTGTATCTCTATACTGAGCTACTGAGCTATACTGACCTCATTGAGTTAGGATTGTTAGATTATTAGCTTGACACTTACTCTATACCGAGATCAACTTCTGGAATTCCACTCAACATCTGGTTGGACAACATCTCCTCAGAACGGCGAGTGGAAGATGCTCTCAAATGCTCAGGAACAGCTTGCAGAGCGGCTTCTTCAGGTGAGAGGTACCTGGAATTATCTTCCTGATTCTTCCCTTCCTCATTTTCATCCTTTATTTTACATTTTCGCTTTGACAGCTGTTCTTCAATGTATTTCATCCTGTCAAAATTAAAAACAAAAGTTCAAGGTATGTTGAGCACATATTGACCTGCCATGTACAACGGAACTTCAAACAATACACACATTTCTTCATCTTCATCTCTTTTATTTGTTTCTGCTGAAAATTGGGTACCTATACCAACATCATATGCGTCCTCGACCTGTTTCACATTACCACTTTTCAAGGCTTTCATGTTGATCATGCCTCCAGTTTTAACTTTGAAAGGATCAGACTAGAATAAAATGTTTAAAAAATTAAAAAATAAGTATGCAAAATAAAGCCACGAAACTCTTCATTTGCTTGATCATTTGCTGTCAACAGGACAGAACAATTTTTAACTTACCGCCATCCCTTCATCTTCAACAGAAACCTTTTCCCCAATTGCAAGACTGACAATGTTCACACCATTGGGACGTCGCCTCAATTTCTGAACTGTCTTCATTTCTTCTAATTTCGCCCTTCACACACAAAAAAATAAAATAGTGATGAGAGAGGGCCAGATTGAAATGTTTCAGTCGGAGTGACACAAGGTTATGAACTCACAAATCGACTTCCTCTTGCTCATCGTTTTCATCATCTGACTGAACCTTAAGAGTCCTCACAGGTTTCCTCTTCTTTGCTTTGAACTGAATTTTTACTTCCGTTTCAGAAGCAGTGTCCTTTAATTCTGCCATGATATCTGTTCAGCAGCAATACACAACACAAAATCTCGCGTCCAATAAGGTAAACAAACTTATAAGCACGACGCCAATCAAGGCGGTGCGCGCGAACGACGCGGATTTCAAACGGTCACTGAAGAGAACTCTACTTTTATTCCTTCCATAGACGGTCTCTGTGCCGCACCTAATGCGCGAAATTTAGTGAAAGGTTTGAAAAGCGTGCTAAGCCTTTCATGAACTCGGTGTTTCACTTCAGCCAGGAGGTTTGAAAAGAGAAGCAAAAGCAAACGACTGTACTGTGACAAGCCGGCCGGCTTGGCGGCGGCGGCGAAGGGAAGGCGTCTGCAATAATTAATGGAATAATTATTGATTTGGACTAGTGCCGTCCCTGTTTTTTGCATCAACATGGTGAGATGCGTCGTTAACAGCTGCACCAGTAAAACTGAAGATGGGTGTATTTCATTTTTCACCTTCGGGAAGAAACGAAGGCACCAGTGGTTAGAAGCTTTGGGCTTGCCACAAACAACTCCTCCTCATGTTCGAGTTTGTGAGGTAAGCCGTACGTGCACAGGACTGTAATATGTATTTCTTAATGCATGGAACTCCCAATCTCGCAACTAGCTTCAAGTAGTGTCGCATTTTTTGAGGATTGTATACATCAATTGTTAGGTTATGGTTCCCTTGTTTTTGTTAACTTCTGATGACATTATTTTTCCCTGGCTAACCTTACATCTGTGCCATCTTGCTTGGTTTTATATGTGCTGTTAACCCTCTTTGTTTTATTTTTAAGGCTCACTTCAAAACAGACCAACTGGTATTAAGCAGGGGAGGTAAATTGTTGTTGAGGCTAGGAGCTTGTCCGAGCATTCTGGTACCAGATCCTAAGCCAGTGCTAGAAAAGCACTATGTCAAGAAGTGGACCCCGTCTTCTATGGATGTTTCTGGAAATGTCCAATATAAATTGGTGGAATCAAAGCTGGTTAAAATTGTTGACACAGCTACCACTCATGACCAACACCCTCCTCAGGATGGTAAGTGTAATATGTATTACTAGCGATTGCCGATGTTGTTCTCTGGAGATCATTCACTATTGACAACATATTATTGATATTTTTTTTTTTCAGTCACTAATCTTACAAGTGATGCCTGCCAGTCCACCTCCAAGCAAGAAAATAATGAAGATGATTCATCTGTGATTATCAAACACCTTATTGACATAAACCAGCATTTGTGTGATGAGAATTTCCAGTTGTGTGTTCAGGTATGCTTGGCAGCAGTTGCTTATTCATTGATTTTCAAAACCTTTGCAGTTTTATTTTAAATATTCCTATTATTTTGTGAGAGTGAAATATGCTGATGGTCTCTCTCAGTTCTCATGACACAAAACTATTGTTGTAGCCACTCATGATTTTTCTTATACTTTTTATATTATTTTTTTTGCTAGTTTTCCCTGTGTATATTGCATTATGACATGGTTTGGAGTGAGGCACTGGTCTCTTGGATCACTTCAGTTCTCATCACATTTTTTATATTTATTTATATTCCAGGTCCAGAAGTTGCTAGAGAGATAAACAAGAATATGAAGAAGAATACTCCTTACCCTCGCCCTCCCCCGGGGCCCAGGGGAGAGAATTGTCTCTACTACAGTTGTTTTGTCTCGCCCAGTAGAATCTGAATAATTGTTCTGGTTGAAGAGGACTGGAGGTGGAAAGGGGGAAACAATGAACAAGAAAATTTGAACTTTTGAAGCAGTGTTCAGTTATTCCGTTCAATGAACAATGTTGCAGAGTTGATATAAGAAATTTTGCAACATATGTAGACAGTGTTTGGGCTTGAGTTTGTTGTTTTACCTATTTATTCACTGCTCCATCTCCCAAACTAGTGCCTTGACTGTGCCTCTTGATTTTTTTCAATGCTTTTAAATACGAGAAGCAGATCTACCGTGAAACCTCTCCAGCAGCTGGAGAAGAGTGATGCCGAATGTGGAGGAAGAATGGTGAAGCCTAAGGATGTCCAAATTCCAACGAAAATCGAGAAGAGAAGAAAGGTAGAAATACCAAAGAATGTTGAAGGATTGCAGTATATGAGTCTAGCTTGGAAGAACATCAAACTTAGAGTGTGGCAGGGTGACACATTTTTTACCACCAAACAGGGTGATGTGGGACAACTTTGCAATAAGATCTGGAGATTGTATGGTCCTCGCTGGCAGGAAGTTCTTGTCGTAGGGGAATTTTTATGAGTACCCTTTTGACTCCTCCACTTTGTGACTGATCTAGAGAATCAAAAAATATATTGGAAGCTCAGACATGTGCAGTGCAAAAAGTCACCATACCATATGAAGCTGGCAATATGTTCATGCCACTAATTCATTGCAACTTTTAGGTGGTTATCATTTGTGCATCCTGTACTTTCATGTGGTATTGAAAGTCTCATATTTTTCTTTCTTTTCTGTTTCAGTGGTTCTTGGAGAAGTTCCTAAAATGTGAGGTTCACCCACATAAGACTGGGGATATTGTTCCCAAAAAATGGATTACCAAGAAGCAAGCATATTGGCCAAAGCATGTAGGGAAGCTGAACATGACGAGGGAGGTGATGGCGTAGTGATCACGATCCAGATTGGGATCTGATTGATCCATTGAGAAGCAGAAAAGCAAGGAGGAGGAGAAAATTGTGAAAACTTAAGATAAAACTGAGCCATCACCCAAAAAAAGGTGTAAGTCTGCCAACAACAGCTTGGGAAGTCTGTTGCTGCCAGCTCAACAAAGATGAGAAAATCGACAAGTACCAGCCCTCGAAAGCTATCATGGCATGAGAATAAACTGGGCGTGATTTAAATGGCCAGTAATCTAATCAAGTCTTTGCAGATACAGATGATTTCAGAAATGATAATTTGGTCCACAATGATGATCTCTGGTATGACAGATTATTTTGATTCTGTATACTTTAAAACTGGTCATGATTCAAATAACAAAAGTGAGTGAATGTTTGTATTATGGGACATTATATCAATACTTTTTTTCAGTTATGCCAGTAATTGTGATGCAGATTCTAGTCAGCCAGATTCATTGAAGCCTGAAAAAATTTGCACCAGTGCAGTTTCTCCCATAAAATGAGTACTGTCCAAAAAAAAAAAAAAAAGCCTAGTACATGCCTAGTACCTCATCTTCTGATTTGAGAGGTGAGGCATTTGCCGTCTAGTGATGTTCTTGTGTAGTGCCTTCCATTATCAAATGTATGTTTGTCATGTTTTAGAGCTGATTTTCATCATGAAAGTGAGGGGAGCAAGTTGAGGAGCACAGCTCAAAACTAGATTTCCTGTGTGGCGTGTTCTCGGTTTTTAAAAAGCTCTTGTCACCAAATGATAGTGCACTAGTCAGACCACGGGGTTTGCCTTCCTACCACTTGAAAAATTAAGAGTCTCTGAAAAGAATGAAAAGCTATCTCGAGTCTGAGGAAATTTTTTGTTTGACCATATGTATTGTGTTAGGGCTTTACAGTATTTCACTTTTCTGCCATGGATTTTTATTGTATTTTTTATTGTACAGGCAACATATTTTGAAATCTTTATTGAAGGCATGCCGAATAGCTGCAAAAGCTGCTACTCTTCTGCTGAGGGAAACTGTATCAAATTCTCAATCAGGGGTGATAAGCTATTGTGGAACCAAAGGCACCACGATTAACTTCATGGAGATAAAACTGTGTCTTTGCATTATGTGTAAGTTCCACCTCTTAATTATCAATTTGTATGCAGCATATGTTTGAGATAGTTAAATTATTTTTCTTTCGATATAGGTGCAGTAAAGAAAGTTCTCAAAAAATTAATGGCTATTGACAGAGTCCAAATTGCCTTTGAGCAGTGGTTCAATACTTCCATTCAAAGGAAGTGACAGGATGAGAAAGAGTGATGAGAGGAAGCGAGAAGAAACCCAAGGAGATAGCAGAGAGAAATAATTTAGAGATTGATAGATACTTATTTTTGTTTTTAAATTAGAAGTTTTAGAAGTATGCATGTGCAGGAAAGTGTTGCATTTTATAACCAGACTGGCTAATCTATTTTCATGTATCATGCTACCATGTCAGCAGATACAGGCCCAAAATGATGAAAGGAATGTAGAGAGATTGAGGGAAGTATTTCTACCAGTGAATTGGTTGTGATATTTTTTAGAAACTTTTTGACTGTGCAGGAAAGTGTTGCATTTTATAACCAGACTGGCTAGTCTATTTTCATGTATCATGCTACCATGTCAGCAGAGGTTGTGATATTTTTTAGAAACTTTTTGACTGTGCAGGAAAGTATTGTATTTTAACCAGACTGACTAGTTTGTATTTGTCGGTGTATTCTCACTTATCTTGTTGCTCAATTGAAATAATTTTCCTCTGTGTTTCTTTCATTATTTGAAGCTGTTATTAGTTATTACATTAGCATTTGATATCATGCATGACTTAAATAAGTTATCTTCTTCAAGAAGTCACTACTGAATTGTGACCAGTCAGCAGGGAAAATTTTTATGTTATTTTGAGCTGACTCGTAACAACAATTCAGTCTAGGGACTTCCTAAAAGATAACTTCCTAAAATTAGCAGGAAATGAAATTGCTGCTGCAATATAGGAAGAATGTCATTCATTCATTCATTCATTAGCTCATGCAGGCCTGGTCGCCTAAGCAACCGGTTCCGGAATTATCAGTCCCGCTCATGGGCCCCTATGCCTCTGTGAGCTTTAAACAAGTTAGGGATGCCCCCGGCGTGGGCAACCTGCATGAGTGCCTAGATAAGGAGAGAAATTGATTAGCCTGGATGAGGTAGGAAGGGGGATACGAGTGACCCGCACACCGCCAACCCTAACAGGGAAAACCCAGTAGCCTCTGCTGACCGGAGTCAGTAGACTTAGGTCCTAGGACAGGAGTAGGGGCGGCGGGAGAGAGAGAGAGAGAGAGAGAGAGAGAGAGAGAGAGAGAGAGAGAGAGAGAGAGAGAGAGAGAGAGAGAGAGAGAGGGGGGGGGGGGGGGGTACTAGGAGAGCAGAAGCAAAGCATGCCCATGCACGGCAAGCCCAGCAAGCACGGAGCTAAGGCCAAGCCAGGCCCCATCCTGATGCAGCAGGTGGAGAGCCCCTCGCCTCGTGGCCCACGCAGTGCAGGCCGAGTCCGAGTGCCTACAGCTATTGCTGCCGACGGAGAGCCCTCCCTGCTGCTGCAATATAGGAAGGATGTCAGTTCAAACTTGAGGCTCAAAATAACAAAAACATTTCCCCTGCTGACTTTCTTCCTATATTACGTTTCTATTTGATTTAATGTAAAACTGCAGAAACTGCACAAGCCTTCAATTTCATGCATATTTTGTAATGTAAGTCTTTGTAATTAGGTCAATAGATTGTTCCTGTTTCATTACCTGACTTAGTTACCATAGTCCTATTTGTGTTGAGTGTCTATTTTATTTGATGCCACTAACAGTACTTATTAGCAGTATGTGAAACCTTCTCAGTCAAGTGTATTGCAGAATTTAGGATTTCAATAAATTTATTTTTACTTCAAGGATATTTCACTTTTTATTCTACCTCTCATTCCATTTTAAAGGGGATTCTTTTTTTTTTTTTTTTTTTCAAAGTCACAATGACGTCAAAATAACTGTCAAAAAAAGTGCTTTTGGGGACCCTCTTGACATAAAAATTATGTCAATTCAACATCACTGTAACAATTCCATTCTAACTGGGAATTCATTATCCATGACGCACCACCTTGTAAGCCAACTAACACCATCACAACTTCAATATCACAAAATAATCTTTTTAAAAAATACAAGTCCACATCCATTTTGTTACTGTGACGCCTTTACAGGTGAATCTGTAACCGGACAGCGGGTACGAGGAAGGGATCCGTGGAAGAGACACACCCCGTTTGGCGCCTGAAAGCTTGGTAATCTGCGAAGCTTTCCGCCACGAAGTAGGCTAAACGTGTTCCATTGCCTTCACCAATCAGCTCCTCGATCTGAGCCTTACCGATTCAGTTGCCTATCCTAGTGGTTCCAGTGGGGCCGGAAAGCTACGGAGAGCCATAGTCCATACCCGAGCTCATTCGCCGCCTGGCCCGACCCGGCCTCGGGTGACCGGGCACCGGGCAAGCTCAGGTAAGACTTGCCCGCGAGAACGAAAGGAATGTGCTAGAAGTGTTGCCTATCATGTGGGCGCGTTGAAACAAACAAATTGCCGATTTACGATGTATAGATTTAAAATTTCGGCAGTAACTGCACGGATCGTGCTATGATTAACGAGATTATTTATTTGGTTTAGGCAAATCCGGGTTTAGGATTGACGTACGCGGAAATTGAAGCCATGACAGATGGTGCTGGGTTGGAGACGGACGCACAGTGGGCCAGAGTGACAAAAAGTGATCAAAATTATTTGCCGGACGGGCGAGAGGAATTTGTGCTAGATTAACAGGATTTGGTATACGTAACCCAGATGGAAGTTCTAAGAACGTTTACGAAACTTTTTAGAAAATTTTAAAATTTAAGGGCACTTTAGGTATGCGTCAATTATGAAAATTTCAGATTTTGAAATTTTCTTTGTAGGTTTCAAAAGACCAAGTCAAATCAAGACCTCTCTGTGTGACTTTTTTTTCTGACTTGCGAGCTGCATTGTAAATAAAGAACCCAGATGCGAGCGCGGCTAAGTCCCGCCCGGCCAACCGCAGGCGCGGCTCCAGGATTTGGCCAAGGAGACCGATTCCTCTCGCCCCTTCAGCGGCCTCCATCTCGTGAGTATATCGTAAGGTTCCCCTTTGTGTGGCCATTCACCCCTAAACCCCCTGCAAGGCCCCCCCCCCCCCCTCACCCGCGAGTCTCCGGCCCTGCGATCTGGGCCGAGCCGCGACCAAGCGCAGAGGGAGCGCCAGGAGTTCCCGACCCGAGTTCCCGATCGCGCTCGGAGGCATGTTGAGAGCTTACACTGAGAAAAATCTTTGGCTCCTGGGCCAAAGGGTAGGTTTGTGCGTTCCACCTGGACCCTACATCTAAAACGTTTAATACGTAGATCTAAGCTCTATAGACACGGGAGCAAAACTCTAGACACAAGCTTTAATCGTTTAGTGCCTGGCGCTAATCGTTTAGTGCGTTCCCAGACTTTCGGCCTGGGGACTAAACGTCCTGTGCCCAGAGCCAAAAAAATTTCTCAGTGTAGTCACTCGAAAACCGCGCGGAACCGCCGGCTTTGCGTAACAGCCGTTATAGTCGGATTTTAGTACTTCAAGAATTTATAAAAGTTTCTTCCGACAAACCCTGACAAATTGAGTTATGGCGATTTCAAAACGCCTCTGACGCCAGTTTAGGCAGTTTTGGTGGCTCCCGGCGAGAAAAGATGGAGTAAATATCCGAATTTCGCGGTGAAAATTTGGTTTCAAGGGGTTTAGACCCTCCTCTACTATGATAAAATACCGGCCGGTAAATGCTATTTTGATCACCTTTTCTCAGCTCCGGCCCACTGTAGGGCGGTGCCGGACCGGACAGTGCGTGGTTCAAAAGGGTGGCGCGGCATCGAGTACCGGCCACGGTGAAAACGCAAAAGCTCTCGGGCAAGGCCCCATTTCTTCGCCGACCCAAATGGAAACACTAGCCTATCCCGCTCTCAATATCAATCATAAAACCAGCCATCAACTAGCGCTTCCTGCTCAGTACTGTTACAGGAAAAGCCTGTTTAAGGGAACTTTAATGAAGATACGATTGGTAACCTGAGCGAACACCGAACCGAAGGCTTCTGTGATCGCTGGCTTCAGCTCTTGTAGAATATCCTTCCAGTTGTCGTTCAGAAAATGGTTCATTTGTGTACCTGAACAGAAACACAACTATTTATATCCATCTTGTCAGATTATAGACACAATGCGACACGCAAGATTCAATAGTGGCTGATTGGTGAACATATCATATCGGCGGAATTTCGCATCTAAACTCTCAGAAAAATAAAATTGAATTGACTAAGAAAATCAAGATGACTTAAATTTGGTCGATTTTTCGACGAAATTTTAGTGGCAACGAATGATTTTTGGTTGAATCGACTAAAAATTCTAGTCATCTTGATTTTCTTAGTCAATTCAATTTTATTTTTCTGAGAGTAAGGAGTGTTTACAAGTACTGGGTTCGTTGAAAACAATGACTTGTTGACCACTCCTTCATTTTAAGGCCGCCACTCCTCGAGACCCCCGTATGTGAAATTCCACCGATGTTTTTGGCCCAATTTTTAGGCACGGAGTGACCTTATAGTTTCACTCAAGATCGGACTTTTTTTTAAAAAATTTCCTATGGTGCCCCTTACGCCAAAACCGAAAGTCTCTGTGAGAAGTTTTTCAGACCTTCCTGACTTTCGCATAGTACCCATACAAGAGCGTCGGACGTCATTTTACTCTCCAGAAATGCAGCAGACAGTCTCAAAACCGAGTTGAAATTCAGCTTTCTCACTCCATCCAACGGCAAAAGAAAAAGACAGAGCTAGCGTGCTCGGCTCGTCAACTGGCTGCGTCAGTATCATCCATCCTTCTTCTGCCGCGCGAAAAATCGGACCTCTCCCTTTCTTGTGAAACAGCCCTTATTGTTGATGTGCCGAGCCGAGTCGAGCCCTGGTTAAAAGGGAGGCAACTCAAGAGTCGGGACCGCTTCGGACCCTAGAACATGCACAAGAGGCGCAACCCTCAGAGCGGAGCATTGTCGATGTGCCCACCGGTCGGTGCCAGAGAGAACTAGGGGCTGCGGGCCGCGCCGCGACCAGCCAACCTATCGACATTGAAGTCTCGCCACGACTCCCCTCACATTTCCCTTTGAAAAAAAAAACTTAAAGTCATCCACGTTCACGTTCCCTTTGTAAATAAAAATTAACTACCAGCTAATCATAAAATTATTGATTACAAAAAAATAGTAAATATGAAAATTGCACTAAATCCAGTTTTGTGACACTCCGGGCCT
The DNA here is from genome assembly GCA_038380765.1 of Odontothrips loti. Taxonomy (NCBI): domain Eukaryota; kingdom Metazoa; phylum Arthropoda; class Insecta; order Thysanoptera; family Thripidae; genus Odontothrips; species Odontothrips loti. Next base: position 15,477,683 of record CM076254.1, read on the forward strand.
ACCAGTATTTCACGAAGTGTAATAGTATTTTTTGTACCTAGTAAAGGTCTACCAACCCTCAAAATTTGGTTTGATTCGGGGAGTAACACATGTGAATACGCCTTACGGCGAGACAGTGGGAAGCAAAATCTTGACGCATTTAAGCTCGTCTGTGAGTTGCGACCACATTTTGGATGCGCGTGCTGCACCACTGCGGCCTAGGCGAGGACACTTGCATCAAGATTTTAACTTAAACTCACCAAGCTCTTTGTTGCCATTGAACAGGTTCTGGAAATGTAACCTGAAGCGAGTCGTTTCGAATTTGAACGTGAAGTCCGTGACTTCGATGTATTTCTCCCCATCTTTCATCAAGTCTTTGCCCTTGACAGTGGCCAAGGCGGTGACATTTTCTGTAAAGGGTCAAAGGTCCCAGTAGTTAATCTGTCAAGGAATGTTAAGCACAACGAACTAAAATAAACCTTCCAACTTCCGGATACTAACGTCGTTATTATACCAGGTGTATCATAAGCCCCGGGCAGTTTTGGTTTCAGGCAGTCCCGCTCCGTCTCTTTCTGCCTCACGCGTCTGGCCGAGCCATAAAGAGACGGAGATAGTGTGTTGCGGGACTGCCTAAAACCAAAACTGCCCGGGGCTGATGATACACCTGGTATATTATTATAACAAGACAGGCATGGAGAACGCTTAACGTTCTAGGACAGACTGGTTCTTTGATTTTTGAGGGAAAATAAGGTTTTTGAGATTTTTACAATTTAATGTTCTGAATTTCCAAACAAGTTTTGCAATCAGTATTTAATATTTTCTGTGTTTTCATCACATTTTAACTGGGCTTAACCACTGATCTACTACTCCAAGCCTTGCAGAGTACGCGGAAAAGTGATTGTTGACTGCCGGCGACGGCTGGTCTCAAGACAAACTTCCACCGATCTGCGGTCTCTAAAAACGAGCATTTATGTTTTTTGTTTTTCAGAAATCTGATATGCCATTTTCGAAACTACATCAACGCCCAACCAAAACGCCCCCGAAACAGAATCCCTCCGTTACGTAGTTTTCGAGATGAATAGGGGTCTTAACTGACAGGGCGAGCGCAATACTCGTTCTTATTTTGCTCTACGTCATAGTAGTAGTAGAAGAATCAGAGACCGAGTAAAAACCGGCAACAAACACGGGCCGGGCATGGTGTTTGAAGAAAATTATTTGGAATAGTTAATCCTGTTTCCCAGTTTATAACTGAAGAGGTGCCAACAAAGCATACCTAAACGGAGTTCACATTCGCCCTCTCCCGTAATGGGCAGCACTAGGACATTGCCATTGATTTTGTAGTGGCCCTTTAGGGACAGGCCCTCTGCTGGTGCGTGAAGTGGTACCTGCAGTTCAAGACCGCTTTTGAAGTCAGACCTGCAAAGCAAATGTAATAATTTTAGTTAGTCAGCCAGCACCTCGTACACAATAACATGGAAGTACAGGAAAAGATCCAGAAAGAAACAAGGTGGTACGCTGCGTACTTAACGGGTCCAGTTATTTCGATCTTCTTTAACCCGTGAATGTTGATATCATTGAATTTCAGATCCAATGACACTGGCCCGTGGCTTTGCCCGATCTCGAGATGTGACAGGAACAGTGGATCGATCGGTAGGACGCCTAAGCTTCTGGATCCTGTAAGGCCGTGGCAAAGAATTAATAAGCTGGAGTCAAAACTTGAAATACACTGGTGATCTGATTTAGAGGTCCACTTTTTGCAGAGCCTGTCATTTCGTTCCAAGTTGGTATAGAGCGTTCAAATTTTGAGCAGGAATGTGCCAAGGGTCCCTCTCGAAGGCCCCCAAACAGCAACTATGTTGATTCATTTCAAGGGGTTGAACCACCCCCTTTCACGGGACATTGTCGAAAATCGCTGTAAATGGGATCATTAAAACCCATTTGTAGGGAGAAGGTAGACAAAATTAGTCAGTATCGCATTATGGGTCACTAAACCTGAGAAATCTTTAATTTCAACCCTCGCCGACCACCAAATCCAAAGCTTTGTGGTAGTTAATAGGCTGCTCCGCAACTAAGGATTTGACCGGCAGTAAGAAGATCAAAAGACTTCCCAAAGACAGGGGGAGGGGGGGGGGGGGGCAGGCAGTGAGCGTGCAGGCGCACACCGGCTGACCTCTACTCCCACCACAGTGTTTTAGAAGTCGTTTTGTTCTTCTTCCTTCCGGCCAAATCCTAGTGTTAGAATACCCTATGACATGGCGTCGCGTTTTTCCAACTTCAGTGACTTTCTAGATAAGTAACAAAATGCCCCCCCCCCCTCTTTTTCAGGCCACATATAAACTAGGCAGGTGCACGCCAGACCACGTCGTAGCGTAACAAGGCTTCGCTCACCGCAAAGCACTGTTCCGCCCCTCCGCTCCTGGCGGACACCTACCTACGCCTGCTGGCGGCTGTCGATGGACAATATGGAGTCCTGAGGCACAAATTGCGGCTACTTAAAACCATTTATTTATCCACTCTTGTATGCCTCGAACTTCGAATCAGAAGGCCCTTACCAAAGTTGGGGGCTCCGCTCCACAGACAAAGAACTTTTGGGCCATCGCAATCGCTCAGCCAATCAACCCTTATGGATGCCTCCGAGAACGTGCTACTCGGTGACAAACGTGCCTAGGGGGCCTAGGGCCTCGTTTTCGGCGTCTCAACGTGCATATCAGACTCTGTGGGGAGTGACACGGTGGCTCTTCTTCGAACTTACCTTTATCGCCGAGATCTCTGAGAGCATAAACGATGGCTTTCTGTAGACACTCTCCCAGCGCAGGGTCGCTCTTGTCACACCTCTTCCACGTTGCCGCTTAAATGAGACGAGAAAGACACACTCATTAGGGAGCCAACTAATCAACCGGGAAAATAAGTCTAGTGCGAAGTCTTAAGGATCTCCTTAACAGGCCCAGCAGACTACACAAAAGTCAAAAATTCTGGCAGGTTACTGCTCCAGTCGAAACGACATTTCTCTAAGACAGTTGAGGAAGCCGTGTGAAAGGATATCTCACGCGTTTCATCATAACCCATTTAAACAGGTGGTGGGAATTATCTTGACGGGCAGCATTCGGCTCATACTGGTGGCCTGGCCCGTCTGTACAGAATCAGACTCAGAAAATCTTGCAGAGGTGAGTCAGATCAAAGACGGGTCGTGTGTGATCAAGCTCGCGGCATGAAAAATGCACTTGGCAGTAATGTCATAAATACCAGATGGTTACCACTGAAACAGACCTAGCCCTGAACACCCTTTAATTTGAAGGTAAAGAAAACGAGCAAGAGGTTTCCCGAGAGGTTTCCTGCCTTTCAAAAGAACTTGAGGCATTGGCTTCTATTATTGCCTGTTGGGCTACTGGCTGCTGTACTTTGCAGCTTGCCTGCAATTACCGGACCGGAAAATCCTGTCCCGGTCGAGGGAGGAGGAGAAGGGAGAAACAGAAAAGGGGGGGGGGAATATTCTTTTGTTTTTGCATTAAAACTTTTGTTATATGATGTTTACTCCCGAAATATTCTGAAAAGAAGGGTTTACTGTGTTCTTTGCTCACCATGTACTTGCCATGCACAAAATAAAACAAACAGGAAAGAAATTGTCAAATGGATTACCCGGCACCACGCACGGTCGCAAAGTCGTCCAGCCGGTCTTGACTTTCAGAGAGCGACAGGGGTCAGTAAACACAAGGGCTGGGGGAGTCAGTGACCAGGAAAAGATCCGAAACAGATACAGATTTCGTTTTGCGCAACGCGATTCGAAATCGAATGAAAGGATTGAAATTCACGTTTAAACCCGCATAAGAAAACAAATGGACAGTTGGACAACACGCCCAAACAAAATATTATTATTTGGCATAACAGAAAATTTTGCTGCTTTCTGCCAGATTTAGAATTGAAGGACGGACCGGGTGGCTAACCAGAGAGATTTCAATGGTTTGAAGGGTTGCACAGGGCATTCGCGCTCGCTTGCACCTAGCGAAAGGTCTCAAGACTTTCCTTGAATTATTATTGTAACACCTCAAAAGAAGAAACTTTTGTCGCGTAATGTTTTGTGGCGGTGGTTACTCACGTAGGTTCTTAGGTGCTGCTGCTGCAGAAGCCACGGCAAGAATCAACACAATTAGGACCTGCATCTTGGATAGAAGTCGGCTTCCTCTGACCGTGACCAGTCACGGAACAAGAACATTGCGAATGCGGCAGACGCTGCTTTTATACGGTACCCCACACCCCAAGTCATGACGCTCCACACTCCAGGGAATTCTGGTCGCCAACCCACTCCGCGTCCCCCGGGTCCCCCACCCCAGAGTGTGTGAGTGCGAATGTGTTTGTGACCAGGAGTGAATCAAAGTCCCAGGCAGAGAGAGAGAGAGAGAGAGAGAGAGAGAGAGAGAGAGAGAGAGAGAGAGAGAGAGAGAGAGAGAGAGAGAGAGAGAGAGAGAGAGAGAGAGAGAGAGAGAGAGAGAGAGAGAGAGAGAGAGAGAGAGAGAAAGAAAGAAAGAGAGAGAGAGAGAGAGAGAGAGAGAGAGAGAGAGAGAGAGAGAGGGGGGGGGGGACATTTCACACTATCCGGACACCCGTGTACTCTCACACAAAAAAATGATTAAAGAAACGACTCGTTTCAGTGCAACTGCAATACATTTGACACGTTTGAGCTGCAATGAAATGGCCATCAGCAATTTTATCGTTTGAACACGTGGGGCCGCAATCATTCTTGGCCACAGGTAAACTGCACTACGACAAAACACTTGCGATGTGAGTAATTATTATTTTGTTGCGACGCACTTATCGCAGATAAGTGATAAGTGTGATGTACATTGGAAACAAAGCTTAAATTGGACCTAAATTAATGTGTTGTACTTACCGCAACTACAATTATTTAAAAATTAGTACTCGCTATTCCAAACGCAAAGAGATGCACTAGTAAAACTAAGATTTAGTACTACGCCGTAGGCTATGCTCCAGAAGCCGTAAAAAGCACTACGCCTCTCATTGAGGCGCTAACTTCAGTCAAAAATGGATGTACATGGTTTTTACGCCAAACTCGGGCATAGGCGTCAGTCTATGCTGCCTCATTGGGACGCAGAACTACGCCTAGTTTTACTAGTGCGGGTATCGCACTTTTCCTGAAGTGTGGCGCTTACTACAGCTTAATGCATGGTGATCGCACAATACTTCAGTAAAAGCGTGGTCTGGCAACCAGACTCCTCTAACACTGCGATGGTTACAGCACCGCACTGTTGCTAAAGTGTGGTGTGCTCTAGTTACGTAGTTCTTCATATTTGTTCAGTTCTTCGTTTGACCTGCAAATTTCGGAACATGATTCTCAGGTCTATAGTCCTGACCCAAGCTGCATATAGACCTCGAAGACTTGTCTCTAATCAAGCCTATAGATGTCCGTTGTCCGCCCACAGCTAAGCTTCCCAATTTTTGAGAAGCCGGCTCGTGGCTCACCCGCGGCGTATATACTGCCTTGCGCCGTCTCATACTCTCTGTGGACACACCCTGGATTTATTACTAGGCACGAAATAGCCTTAGTACAGTGGCGTTATTAGGGCCGATGTAAAGGGGGGGGGGGGGGCAATGCGTTACGTGTTGCCTACCTTCAGGGGCAAAGGTCACCTTCGGAGACCAAGAGGGCCCCCTTCCCTCGCCCCTAAGTACGCGCCTGCCTTAGTAGGACCCAGAATTTGGATAGCATGGCCCCTTCTCCTAATGGCAATTGAAATTTTGTCGTGAAAACCAGGGTTGATTCTGTTAAATTTTATTTAAAATTTGAAGAGGAGTACCTAGTAACCCTCAAATGATCTTTCTGATAAGTGCCATTAAAATCTGTATCGAAAATTCTGTGAAAGTAAGAAGGAAAATTTAAGGAGACTGGACTCTGCACGGCAGTCACCACCTTCATTCTCTCTCACTCCCGCGGTAAAGAATAGAAGACCGAGAACGATAGATTTCTACTCTAACACAGCGCCGACTGCGATTCGATTGTCGTCATGGCCGAGCCGCCGAGCCGAGCCAACGTTGACTCAAGGCTGTTGGAACCAGAAGTGATTTATTGGCAAGTACCACTAGAGTACAGAACAAGGGGTTACCGACTATTGTATTACTCCGTCCCCGACCAATGTAATACATATTGTATTACTTGTAATACCACGTCTATACAGGGTGGTCCCGCTCATGGCGCAAAGGCGGTGGATTGGGGGTGCCTAGCGGAGTGGTTTGATATAGGACACTAGTGGGCGCAAACGTTTCCTAAGGGCAGGAGGGCCCCCGCAAAGTTTTGGATCGGTGCGCCTATTGAGTAGGCAACCCTTCCGGCTCCACCCAGCAAGAGAGAGCGTGAAGACTGCCCGTTTCTCTGAGGCGGGTGTGGAGGTTTTGACGAAATTTAAATCCCTATCGATCCCTAGACGATCCGGTAAGTTTCAAACACAGACGCAGAACGTTGTACGCTGACAGTTTTAAAGGATGCTATGTGTTAAGTGCATCCTTAATAGGCCAGGCCTTTAGAATTAACAAAGATATGGTGTAGAAATACACAGATTGAAAAGAATGGGTGCAGCCAGCATCGCTCCACCAGTCATCACAAGGTAAATATGCACTCTGAAATTTTTCAGAGTCCTTCAACTCTGATAGCTGAGGGTCTTTTGTAATTCTGAGAAAGAGACTCAAGAAATTCGCGCACCTCAGAGTTAAAATATCAGAGTCTTCAGGAGACTTACAGAGTTGTCAGAGTTCGTCGGAGGAACTCTCAATGTTTCAGAGTGTGGTTGAATGTTTAAGTAGTATGCCCATTACAACTTGTAGCGACGTTACGATGACTCCGTAGAGGTTCTGAAACTGAGTTAGAGCCAAATCCGCCGTCATTTGTTTGCTACCATCCACGGTTCTCGAGATAGCAGAAAAAAGTTTCCCAAAATTCATGAAAATAAAATGGCCCTTGCAAATTTCTTCATTGATGCTACATCTCAAATTTCAGACAAAAATTCGAAAAACTTGATGATTTACAGCCTTGTCGTTTTCAGTCACTCTATGAAACTCAGGCGCAGTTTCTGGAGCTCTGGGAGGGATTCTGAAACTCTAGCACAGACTCTGCATCTCTGGAAGTCACTCTGGAACTCTGAAAGAAACCCTGCAACTCTGAAAGAAAGTCTTCAACTCTGAAAGAAACTCTGCAACTCTGAAAGATACTCTGCAACTCTGATAGATACTCTCCAACTCTAAAGAAATTCTAAAAATTCAGAGTGGATTCACCAGTGATATCACATCGTTGCCATCCCCTGCCTGCCTGTTCGATAAAAAAAATTGTTCGAAAAAAACAAACTCCAAAACTTAAAATCACCTACGTTCCCTTCGTAAATGAAAATTAACTAAACGCTAAGCAAATAAAATTTCGAATCACAAAAAATAATTTTTAAAAAATGCACTGTCAATTTTATGTATTTTACGAAATGTAATAGTATTTTTTTCTTCTGCTTCCGTTTTCAGACCTCGTTGGAAAGGCGGGCCTTTTTTGGGTAGCCCAAGCTTCACACGATAACGCGTGTTGGGTAGGCAACCTGACTTCGGCAATGCACTCAAAATTTTAAGTGAATTATGATTTCAAATGCGTTGAGAACATGGTCTCGGTTTTTTGCTCTCGGTGGAGCTGTCAGACCCGAGTAACACTTTGTGCTCGAACCGAGAGAAATCGATTCGATTCAAGAATAAAGAATATGGATCTCGCATTAAGATCAAGATGTACTTGGCGCATTTGAGAGAAATGTGCTCCCGTGGAAAACATTGTTCCTGTTCCGAGAACGGGATTTTCTGGGTGTAGACGACGGGTAGCACCTCTTCATCCACCCCAATGTGCTGAGGGGTGTGGTGAGCTTGGACGCTGGCTAGTAGGGCGGCGGCCAGAGCTAGCCAGCAGCCCGGTACGGGGAGCTTCATGGCTGCGGAGTCAGTCGAACTGCGTCTGCTCCGAAGACGGGGCGCCGTTTTTATGTGGCCTGGGATGTACTGCGGGGGCTTATCTAAAACACATCCCCCCGGAAGCAATGCGGGGACGCGGGGCGGTTAAAAGCGTCAGGGGGTTTCGGCAAAAAAGTGACGTTCGACTTATTGTCACTTCCCATAAAGAGCCAAGCTAGGGCGTATTTAGGGGGGGGGGCAACAAGCTTCCCCCCCCCCCCCCCTCGGCGCCCTTCGGACGCCGGAAATGTAGGCAACCGGAATAACAGACGAAAAGCGGGACATTGCCTCCCCCTTCCCTCAAGCCGCTCCCAGATCCGCCCTTGGAGCCACGGGGCATCCTCCCCTCAAAAAACACATTCTTTGGTCCACCTACTTTGCCCAGAAATGCTCTCGGATCAATTGTTTGGTAGGGAATTCGGACTTGTCACAAGGGGGCTACTTTGGACGCTTTGGGCATTTTGAGGCCGGGGGCCGGGGAACACGGTGGACCTGTTTGAGAAGTCCCAAAGCCCATTTTGCAGGGCACAAATTTAAGTACCGGCTCGAAAGAGTGTGATTTTCGTGACTGCGTATTTTCTTACTGCACAATGGCCTCTTTTCGGTTTCAAACGCATCGGGTACACGGCTTCAAATATATTATACGGGCTCACGGTATAATAGTATGCATTTTTATTTGGCCATTGCTGGAAACAAGATAATTTTTAAAACCCGAGTAGTCGCGGTTCCTATGTCTATGTCCATCAGTCTTGCGGGCAGTAGCGGGGCCAAATGACCATCAGCCGAAGCCATTACGAACCATCATCAGTCGCGCCGCGTGCCAGCAGAAACGCCGTATGGTACCGATAGGTGTCAGCCATATCCGGCGGTCGTACTAAAGTCGCATGGAGAAATGTAAAAGACTAACTTGCTTGCAGAAACCAAAAATCTGAGTTGCGATACTAAAATTGTGCCAGAACCAGAACTAAACAGCCTTCGTGATGAAACGTGTGCTAGCAGAACTGCTGGATTTGCACAGTTTACACACACAGACGACGACAGCGAACGCCTAAGAGATCTCCTCCTTGTCGAATGTTATATGTCAGTAGACTGGCCGCAGATGCAAGAGTGTGAAAAGGTTCAGAGGCGTTTTGGTTTTCCAGTGCAGGTATTTGAGAGAAAAAAACGGGTCCGTGCGACGAGTTTTAGAGGCAACAAAACGGTATAAAAATTGTTTGGTATAAAACTGAAGTCCAACCACCCAAAAACTTTGATAATTCAGTAGTGAACGACCTAGTTACCACCCGCAGAACGAAAATTTCGTCCGTTTTGCCCTATCTCATACCGTACTCGAGTTATGCTCAAAATATACAATTCTTCAAATTTTACTGTAGTTTTACAATTGAAACTACGAGACCGTTTTGTCACCTCTAAAACTCGTCGTAGGGACTCCGCGTTTTTTTGTTGATTTTTTAAAAATATTGTCATGAATTCCTACCGGAAAATCAAAACGCCTCAACATTTTCACACTTTTGCATCCTGCATCCACGGCCAGTCTAATATGTCAGCCTCAATCGAAGTAACCGCCACTGGTAAGTTGGTGCCCGATTGTCTCCCGCTCAAGCTGGTAGAAATGGTGGTTTCCGCAGCTGGGTGCCGTCTTCTATTGGCTCGTCAGTCCAGAAGACGAGAAGTGGAGGATGCACGCCCGGAGGGTAGGCTACACATTGTGCTTCTGCGTACGCTGGGAGCGGTGCGCCGCATTGAGGCGGCCCCAGAGATGGAGCTGGAGCGGGCCGGCCAGCTCCGCGAGTGCTTTCGCTTGTGCTCACACCTTCACACCGGCTGAGAATGGCGAACGAATTGAGGAAATCAAGGAAATGACAGCGTCTTGTGGCCCGAATCTGGAGAATCCTTTCGTAAGAGTGAGAGAAGAGAGACTTCTAAAAATCACGCCTGATGGATTGTGGCTGAAAATCAGCCAATTCTCGTCGCAACAAGTCAATGTGCAAGGGCCCCCGTTACGACCGAGGGGGTTTTCACTCGCGTATTACTCCGTCGGTCCTGTGTGTATTAACGCGTATGACGCGTATTGACGCGTATTGATGTGTATTAACGCATATTAACGCGTATTGATGTGTATTAACGCGTATTTTTTACTATTTTAACGGACTGCGCTACCCCTGCCGATGACTTCCCTTGCCACCGCCTGCCACCGACCAGTACCACTCACGCGCCACGCGCCGCCCCTCCCGTCTGCTTGACGATCGGCCCCCTGTTCCCCGACGGCTTGACCCTGTTCACTGTTCACTGCGAATACACCAGTCCTGACATGTGCTTTTAGTCCCTCTACACCTCGGCTCTACACTGGTGTGAGAGGTAAATTATTGGGAGGCGGAGAGGATTAGTGCAGGAAAAGTTCGAGACTTGCTTAGCTGAGAATTGAGTGAGAAGCGTACGGGATGCCGCGCGACCGAAGCGAGAACGGAGGCACGTCCGTTGGGATTGTGCGGGCCCTGGCTGCATCCCCACCTTTTGACGCCAGCCTGCGCGCCTGCACCCAGAGAAACAGCTTCTTAGGCTGAGAGCATTCAATAATATTTTCTCGAACGAAGCCAATCTTTAGAGTTAAATCAAGAAATATTCTTAGGTCAGGATTACCGTGGCGAGGAGGGGCCTTCCTGGATGTACTGCGAGACCTCGCCGTCCAGCGCACCGTCAAGCTGCAGCACCTGGGCACCTCCCACGATGCCATGGCGTTCCCTTGTCTCGGCGGAGGCCATCGAACGCCTCGAGCAGGCAGATGCCTCCCAGCCTCCCCCCCCCCCTCCCCCCTCCCGTTCGGCAAGAGGTATATCGTAGGGCACCGCAGCGACGTGCGGCGCCCCTCCCTGGTCCGCGGGTCAGACCGCGGCGAGCGCCATCAGCGGAATCGTCACGGACACCAGTCAGGCGTGACACCCGGCCCAACATGCTCCATAGGAAGTGTTACAGCTGCCGCATTGCAGTATTGACGAACTGTACACGGTGCTAGTACCCCGCGCCGCGCCTCTATCTCGCGCGCGCTACTCCCCAGACTCCCTCCCCCTCCTCTCACAACAAACCGATTCGATTCGCGCCAAATGTTGATGTTGTTGTTGCCTATCGGTAGATGGACAATGGTCGGGCGGGATGCATTTTTAAACATAAATTTGCGCTCAAATATTGAACAATCTGTTCAACCCAATGCACAGAGGACTGAAAACCAAGCCGTGTAAAAAAAACGGCATCCCGAAATTCGAATTTTGATCTGAGATAAGGCAGCGGGCTTATACACAATTTGGCACATCTCAGATCAAAATTCGAATTTCGAGATGCCGTTTTTTTTTCCCACGGCTTGGTTTTTAGTCCTCTATGCATTGGGTTGGACAGACTGTTCAATATTTGAGCGCAAATCCGAGTTTAAAAATGCATCCCGCCCGAGCGGCTTAAGCCTCTTAATCCCCGGGCCAGCTGGGCCGGGTCCCGGCCGGGTCCAGGCAGCCCAGCCCGACCCGGGGCCAAGGTGGTGGGGATGACTGCTGGACAAAAATCGAGGAGAGAAACCGGGACAAAAATCAAGGATCGACTGTATTAACGCGTATTGACACGTATTGACGCGCACTGACGCGTAAAACGCGTATTTGGCATAATAAAGCGTATTAAAGCGTATGAGTGAAAACCCCCTCGGTTACGACCTATAGTATGGATTCTAGGTCAGGAAAACGACGGGCGTAAGTATTTCGAAAATAGGCGGAAAGTATCGTGATGTGTAAAGTTAACACGATGTCATCTAACAAATTGTTTCGCCCTCCGACCGACCTCACTGAGAGAAATAATTGATACGGAGTATCGAAGTGTGTTCTATCCCATGCCGCCTTTCCGCTGCAATCGTGCAATCAATCGGTTTCGTCACTCACCCCAGAACTTTGGACCGGCTGACCAGAAACTTTGATTTTAGTGCTGATGCAGCACGGATAGAACATACTTCGATGCCCACACCCAGAATTTTGATTCCCAGTTCAAACCAGTTTTCTCAGTGCTCAGCGGTGACTTAGCGGTGAAGTGGACTAAAATACTGACATCAATTCTGGCCTCAGACATCAATAGGACAAAGGCCAAGGGCCAACACTGTATTGACACTAACCCGTGCTTCTGAGGATTCTTCGTACTACACCCAGAAAATCGGTTTCTTGATTCAAAGAAACTTTGGGTCAAGGTAATTTTTACCTTGAATCGAGGAAGGTGCTTTTGATGTGAGGTAAATTTTCTATTGTATGAAAGAAAATTCCTTAAAATTAAAGGAACCATTTCATTGTCCTCCCACGAAGGACAGCGTCTTTGAATGGCGGAAACGGTCTTCTGAGTGTACGACACGCATATTGTGGTCTTCGGATGGTGGCATATCTGGTGCCGACTGACTGGTTACTAGGCCTTTTCCTTTTAATTTTTTTTCATTACCTCTCCCTCCTGACCAGCAGCCCGGTTTCGAGCGTCACCCGCGTCATCCAGCGGGTGGTGCCCCTTCCAGCTCCTTCTCCACGGCGCGCGCGTGGCCCGCGGGAAACGGGTTCCGCCCCCCGTGCGGAGTGGCCGAGGCGTGGCGGTGGGCAGCCGCGGGTCGTGCCGCGGGTGACGTGACGAGGGGCCTGGCCGGAAAACTAGCCGCGCCTGCCGAGCCGTCAAACCGTAGAGGAGCAAAGAGCGGAGCCGCAAAGGCCAACTAGCGACCGCACTGCACACTCCTCTCCACCCCCCCCCCTCTCTTTTCTCTCTCTCTCTCTCTCTCTCTCTCTCTCTCTCTCTCTCTCTCTCTCTCTCTCTTTCTTTCTTTCTCTTTCTCTCTCTCTCTCTCTCTCTCTCTCTCTCTCTCTCTCTTCTCTCTCTCTCTCTCTCTCTTCTCTCTCTCTCTCTCTCTCTCTCTCTCTCTCTCTCTCTTCTCTCTCTCTCTCTCTCTCTCTCTCTCTCTCTCTCTCTCTCTCTCTCTTTTTTTCTCTCTCTCTCTCTCTCTCTCTCTCTCTCTCTCTCTCTCTCTCTCTCTCTCTCCTCCTTCTCTCTCTCTCTCTCTCTCTCTCTCTCTCTCTCTCTCTCTCTCTCTCTCTCTCTCTCTCTCTCTCTCTCTCTCTCTCTCTCTCTCTCTCTCTCTCTCCTCTCTGGCTCAGTTGTCAAGAGGGCTGGGCGGTATTTCAATATATTGACCTCAATATCAATATTTTAAAATATTGACCTCTCAATATTGCGATTTTGAAATGGTCAATATCAATATTGGATATTGAGTATTGAAAATCAATATCCAATATTTGGATATTGAGTATTGAAAATCAATATCCAATATTTGGATATTGAGTATTGAAAATCAATATCCAATATTTGGATATTGAATATTGACATTTCATTCATTGTAGGAGGGGAGGGGTCTCTTGAGAGCAGAGGACGCGCGGGTGGGAGTGGAACGCGACGGGTGTGAGTGTGAATGTGAACAGCGAAGACCGCGAACGCGAACCTTTCGCTGGCATTGATGTTTGCATAGATCTGTCTCTAGTCTCTCTTCCGCCGGTCCGTCTTTCTCAAACCGCAGCTTTTTTGCGGCGCGGGGGGCAACACATTATGCACTATTATTCACAGGCGTATAACGAAACTACATAGCAAACTTGTCATATGATCTGTTTTATATTGTTTCTGCAAAATGAGAGATGCCGTTTCTAATAAAAGTCTGTTTCATAAGCGCTGTGTTTCAATGCTTCAATATTTTAATATTTCAATATTTCGATGTTTCAATATTTCAATTTTTCAATATTTCGATATTTCAATACTTCAATTTTTCAATATTTCAATTTTTCAATATTTTAATATTTCAATACAGGATATTGATATTGACACATTTTCAATATTTTAAAATATTGGGTATTGATATTGAGATGAAAATACCGCCCAGCCCTAGAGTCAAGTCACTCCGGCGTTAGTTACCCAAGCTCGTTTCATCTGCCTCCAGTCAGAATCTACAAAGCGTGCCCTCGCAATTGCAAAGAAAACGCAGACTTCATAGTTACAAAGATGATTCTTCACAACCACGAAGAAACGCCTTGTATAATGCCGACGAAGAAATTATTTGCAGCTTACGAAGAGCGTTCTTGGAAGAAAATTCTTTGTAATATACACTGCTCAACAAAATTAGCGTCCCACTTTTTCCGATCCTCGCCATTTCCACGTTTCTGAAGCTAGGAAGTTGCCGTTTTGCATGGCGTTGCCCTCATGGTTGTACTTGAAGGTCCTAAAGTGCCAGATCCGGGAGCCACCCCTTTCGGAGGGGGTGGCTGTTCGACTGCGGCGGGGTGAAAATTTCCACCGAAAAGGGTCCAAAAAACACCTTTAAATTTGCTAAAATTTCAAAAATTTCGTGAGCAGGGCTAAACGACGGCCCTTGACAAGCGGATGTCAAAATTTTCACGATCGGTCATACCCACCCCCAGCTTCACCTACCCCCCAACCTACCCCCCACCCCCTAAAGGGGGTCGGTTTGGGGGTTGAAAAAAATGGTCGAATTTTAAGCTCCGTGGCCCCGGCCATCTGCACACCAAATCGCATCCCGCCAGCACCAGCCCCTGCCGAGCAACCCCTAAAAAACAAAACTCAATTTTTAAAAATTTGCTTTTTGGGGCACTTATCGGTATGCGAGTGGTCAAAAAATTTCGTCAGAGATGGACTAGGGGTGGAACAACAGTATCCCGTCAAGAAATCTGGCGCTTAAAATTCGCAGCCCTTAGCATGGGGGTTGCCACATCCAGCCACCCCGTCTTACCCCCGGTAGGGGTAGAAATGATTTGGGGCTGCGAATCGTGGAGGGCACTTCTGATGCACGTCCCCTCAAATTTGCAACACGATTCGACCACCCGTTCGTGCTGTAGACACGCAAAGCCATAAAAATGTTAAAACCCACCCCTAACTTCAACCCCCCGTATCGCCAATGTCGGGTGGGGGTAGAAACCCGGCTAGAGTAACAGCGGGTGATCCCGACCCTTACCTCGATAGTCCGAAGCGGAAAAGTCGCTGCAGCAAACGGTTTACCCGTGGGGAGCGTTAGAGTGAGAGCATTGCATTCTTCGCCCGGCCTGCGCTGCCACCCAGTGCCTTGTAGGCAGGCAGCCCACGCACGCAGCTCCCTCGGACGGAAGACGGCAGCCAGAGAGAGTACGCCGGAAGACGCGCGCGCGCCCTGCCGGCGCGTCAGTCATGTCATTTGCCTGCCTACCAGGCCACCCCCTCCGAAAGGGGTGGCTCCCGGATCTGGCACTTTAGGACCTTCAAGTACAACCATGGGGGCAACTCCATGCAAAACGGCAACTTCCTAGCTTCAAAAACGTGGAAATGGCAAGCATCGAAAAAAGTGGGGCGCTAATTTTGTTGAGCAGTGTATAAAGCCGTTCGTTGTAGCAGCGAACAATTTTCTTTGTAGCTATGAAGCTTCTGTTTTCATTGTTATTTCTTTGTAATTTTTTATACTTTGTCTGCGCTTAGTTTGGACTGTACGTCTGCGAGCTCGAACGTCCGCTTCTACCATATTTTGTTCGGCTGGATAAAACATCTAAAATAAAACCACTTTTGTAGAACTGAGACTAAACACGAGAACGCACGCTGTCATGGCAGGGGCATTGTCTTACAAGGTTCGTACGAAAGATTGGGTTACATTACGAAGGCGCCTGCTGGGGAGGCAACCACGGCTTCTGCATGCCGGCCTGTCATGCGGGCTGGCCTACCCCAGCATTCGCAGGCGCTCGCTGTCGCCGTTCGCAGTTTAAGGCGCGAGAAAATTCACCTAACGTGCGTGCCAGGCAACAACACCTTTACCCGACAGATCCCGTTCCCACTGCACGACAAACGCACGGTGCCTGGTGACCTGGAGCTTCCCCTCCACCGTGACTCGCCCCTCCTCTGAAGAGCTAGTCGGCGAAGTGTGCCAAAATGTTCGGTACTTCCTGCTTTCCTCATCCTATCCATATCCAATCGAAGTTTAAAATAAAAAGAGGCATTGTGCGGCATTCTCTTAACATTTTTTCAAGCCGCGTTGTCAATTAATTTGTCCTCAGAGCACCGAGCACCTCGACTCTGATAGCTTTTCCTGATGGCATTTACACTAGTGTGAGTAACAAAAAAAAATATCTCAGGTGTGAAAAACATCCTTTAAACACAAATAAATTTCAGTTGGGTCACATGACCTTTTGTGAATGAAAATGAGAAAGTTAGTGGTAGGCATCGCGTGATCACCTCAAGTGCAGGGTTCAAAGGTCTTCAAACGGGTGGGTCTGCCGGGTCGGACGTATTTTGCGGGCGAGCGAGACATATATAGCAGGTTTCGTGACGTCTGCGGCTCGGAAGACGCGGTCAAGAACCATGTTCGAATCCCGCCAGAAGCTAGGTTTTTAGCTCAATTCTTGAACACTTTAACACACTCTGAGCTCGTGTTCGTGTCTCGAGGATACATGTATACCTGTCTAGTCATCGGTGAAGCCGCGAAAAAACAGGAAGAAAGTGTTAGTGTGTACCGGCGACACCGAGACTCGAAGCCGGATCCCAGCGTGACAATGTTTAGGACCGACCGGAACCAGCCAGACCCGACGCACCGGACCCCGCCGGCAGCGGGACCCAGCAGACCGCAGCAGACCCACTCGTTGGAGACCTTTGCCTCTCATCTGATATATTTCGCACAACACACAACACTCAACACTGCAGTCGACACTGCAAAGTCAAAATCACGAATGCCATGTGCATAAGCATGTAAACCATTTTAATGTGTTTCAAAACAATAAATTTCCTGCGTATGTATATGAAAAAATATTCACGTGCTTCCACGCATATGAATCGATATGTGCATTCAAATGCATACATTCACACGATTGCATTGTGTTTACTGGAATTTGCAGCAAATAACAATTCAGGAACTGCAGCATGTAATATGGAAAATAGTACTTCTCTCACACAACACTACTTTGACGTTGACTGGAAGCTTCGGTTACATTGAATCAATGCTGCCGGCGCTGTGAACGCATTTTACGACTGTGCCCGCGCGGCAGGCGGCCACTAGCGAAGCGAAGCGAGAAACATTCTCTTTATAGCTGCTTTGCATAGCGAAGAGTTGGACCTAGTGGGAGACCAGGTTTTGGCGGACGTAGTCACGAAAATCATCGGAGCTCTTTTAAACGCATGTGCCATGTCCGTATCCCAATCAATATATCCATAGCATTTTTTCTTAAGAACAAATCAAACGGCGAGTGCGAACCGAAATTAGTAATAAATTTGGACTACGTTAAATTTGTGTACGTAATAGCTCTGTTCACTACGCATTAAACTCAAATCCTGACGAACAGTTACATTCATAATTTGTGGACTTTAGCCTTTTGGGTCTCAAAATTTAATTTGTTTTGTTATTTTTCATTTTGCTTTCACGACTGCGAAACTGGTCTGGTGCAGAAAGGAATACCTCGCATGGTACCGACGTCTATTGTTTTTTAATATAAATGGTGGAGGGGGGGGGACACACGAGATCAATAAAAATAAGTAGTGATGCCAAAATAAGACGATGTCAGTCGGCGCGTTTTATATATAAAGAGAGGGTAGGCTCGAACTCCTTTCACACGTCATGGCTCCGGTAACGACTGCTATAGTGGTGGTGCTTGCGGTGGCGCTGGGCGTGCTAGCGTCGCGCCTGCTCCGCAGCTACTTCAAGTTCCGCGCCATGGAGCTGGCCATCCCAGGCCCGCCTTCGCTGCCTGTGCTAGGGAACGGGTTGACATTCGTCGGTATCAAGGACACGGAGGTCCTCAAGAAAGTCATCGAGTTGTGGGGTCACCGCAGAGAGCTGAGTCGCATATCCATCGTGCAGAACTTGATCGTGCTTGTGAACAATGCCGAGGACATAGAGAAGGTGATCAAACGCAAGGAGTTCCAGGACAAGGCAAAGTTCATCTACGACCTGTTCCACATCATCGCCACCAAGAGCCTGCCCCTGCTCAACGGCGAGGAGTGGAAGATGCACCGCCGCGCGCTGTCTCCGGGCTTCCACAGGGACTTGCTGGCGCGCTTCGTCGACACTTTCAACGACGAGACCAAGGCCTTCGTCAAGCGCATCACTCCGAACAAGGTCGTGGATCCCACCGACAACATGTTTCGCGTTGGCAGCAGGGTCTTCCTCAAGACCATGCTCACTACCGAAGGCGACACGGAGCTCGAGGAGCTGGGGGTGTCCATCATCCGCTTCTCCAAGTTTCTGACACGCAATCTCAGCATGCGTCAGATGAACCCTTTACTTTGGTCAGACCTCATTTACAAGTGGACGCAAAGCGGAAAGGAGATTTTGGCCATGAAGGCCACCATCGACGAGTCGACGAAGATGTTCCTGCAGAGGAGCCGTGCTGAGCTCAAGACCACGCCGGAGTACGTCGGCTTCGTAAAAGCCCGGAAGACCATTTTGGACATCCTGCTCGACAAGGACAATAAGTACCCCATGACCGACGAGGAGATCGGTGACGAAATCAAGATCATCTTCGGTGCTTCCGTCGAGTCTGTCGCAGCCAGTGAGAACATCCTTCTGAAGATTTTATCGCTGAGGCATGACCTCCAGGATCGCATACGCGCTGAGCTCATGGAAGTCTTCCAGGGTTCTTACAGAGACGTCACTGCCCACGATCTCAAAAGGTATGTTGCCCTTCGTTCCCTGAGTGTCTGGCTTGTCAATACATTTCGTCTTTTCCGTGTCGTTTTTTAGTCTCTTCTTCATGGAGCGCTTCGTCCTGGAGGCCTTGCGTATGTACCCCGTTTTCCCGTTCCTGGCGCGTCAGTGCTGGGAGGAGACCGAGCTCAACGGGTACAAGCTGCCGGCCAACACCACGGTGGTCCTCAACATTTACGGTGTGCACCGGGACCCCGAGCATTGGCCCGACCCCCTCAAGTTTGACCCGGACCGTTTCCTTCCCGAAAATTGCGAAAAGCGTCACCCGTACGCCTACATACCTTTTAGCGCTGGACCTAGAAACTGCATCGCCTACAAGTACGCCTTGATGAACATAATGACCTTCCTCGCGAATGTGCTCAGAGCCTTCAGAATCGATCCCGTGGAAGACGGCATCACGGACATTAGTGACATCCCCATCACCTTCGATCTGTCTCTGCGCATCTTGGGCGGGAGCTGGGCAAAGTTCACCCCTCGAACAGACATTCAGATTGACTAAGCTAGCTTATGTACTCTGCAAACGCTAGGGTTGGGTACCACACATTACGAAAAGCGTAGTTGGTAATCACACACCACACCTTTCTAAATGTGTAGTGGGACCCGAGGTGGGCCAACACTGCACATTCTCGATGTACACCGATTTAAATCGAGGCTGTTTGTTTTGATTTATTTGAAATTGTTTGCAAAAAAAATGTATGTCTCTATGTAAGAAAATTCGATTGTTCGAAATTTCAACTGTAACAGTCGTTGAAACGGTCTTGTACTATGACTTGTCACAGTCGTCGAGAAGCCACGTGGGAGCCGAGGGACCCTCTAGGAATGAGCAATGCGGCACCTCCTCTAACCAGTGCTCCCGTGACACCGTGCCTCGTGACTAAAAGTAACGAGATTTTTCTGAGAGAATCTTAAGAAATTTTCTATCGGCACTAGTGGTGGCCATTTAGAGTGGTTCGGAAAAAACTTCGTTGCTTCATTTGAACAGACACTGCGACTGATGAATTCGTGATCATCACCCGATTTCGGGTGCTGCGGGGACTTGACGAGTCTGTGTTCAAAGCTTGTCACATTTGAAATTTGGCTTCTACTCAGCTTGACGCAACTCTCTAAATTCCTATGTACAAGTTCAGTCATACAGAATGCTTTGGCACAAGCTCCTGTACATTTTTGTGCGTCGTAACGTAAATTTTTGTGCGGAACTATGCACAAAATTATACATCAGGATTTAGTGTAGGATTCAGGAAATAGGGTCACGTAATAGAAAATGCGGAAAATGTTAGTTGGGTTGGCCACGGTCAGGCCTGCCACTAACCTCAGTTTCTTCCAGAAAAGGACATTATTTTTTTAAATCCTGGCTCACAGTTTAGTGTCGAGAACAAGACCGAGAGGAGGGGTTGGTGGAGCAGGCCCATCAAACTTTTGCACTGGTCTTCCTCACGGATCGATCGCTTCGGAGTACTGTCTGAGTTTAAGTCTGAGTTTGAACTAGAATGTTTGCAAATCAATACTCGGGCGGTTAGAGCCTACCGACTGCAGTTACCTTTAAATTATTTAATTTAAGTACCAAGGTTGGCATTGCTTTTGACTTAGCAGATCATTAGCTCAGCCATTTTTACCCGTCCTTTACCTATACATACCATACCATACCTTACATATACAATATACATGGTAACAAGGAAGGGGTATCTGTGTCCGGTTGGGGTGATTTAGTCACCGGCCTACTTCAACTTTTTATGAAAGGTAATGTTATTCACCAATCTTGTGCCATCCAATGCCAAAAATAGAATACTTAGTGCTTATGAGTTACTTATTTTTAATATATTCCACTTGTATATAAGACTGAAAATGTGCTGTACAAAAGCCTCCGAAGAGGTACATTTTTTAGGCGCAAGCACTGCGGAGTATTCGTCAGGACATCGAAGTATATGTCCTGAAGAAATCCTCGATAGATTCGACCGCAGCGGGAAGCGTCGCCTCGATTTTTCCCTGTGAATTGTGACTAGATTTTATTTTGAGCCTTTTCTGTAACGAAATTTCAACTCGTTCTGATGAATATCTTATTCTTTTATACTGTTTACTGCAATAATTACTGTACTGTTTTCTTAGGTAAGTTCGTGTCAAAATAAATTGACATCAAAAACTACGCATACATTGTTTCTCACAGCTTGGAAATTTAAGTTTAGGAGAAAAATAGAAGAAAAATAGAAAGGTGTATCATTCGTACCGGTGACCTGCTGCACGCTGAACCGGTCCATCAGACCGCGCGGCCAAGCCGTTTACGAGGTTCCGTGCGGCCGACCATCTCAAGCCATGGGGTGCGATCATGGGTGCGGTGCGCCAACCAATTCTGAACTGTAGGAGATTGGTTAAGTCTGCTTCTGTTAAAGAAACTGGAATTCTTTTTAAAAGTAAATTGGTAAAAGTGTTATAGGTTCTCCGCCCACCCCATACGTGCGAGGTGAACAAAAACAAAACACAGTTGTTACCGCGGGTTCAATTATATTCTATGATAAGTAAGATGTAAAAAATAATGTGGGAACAACGATGTTTGATATTATTTAAATGAAAATAAATTTTGAAAGTTGGTAACCGCAGCATAGCTCTGCCCATTTCTGTAGCGCCATCTAGCGGTATGCGGAGGAACTCAAATGAACAACAAGAGTTACCTATAGCAACGACCTTGCTCAGGCTGTGTAAAAAGGATAAAAGAAAGGAGAACAGTCGATGAAGAGAGCACCTCGCTTCGCCCGGGCTCACAAGTTGTGCAAATTAGATCGCACGATTGCCACGAATTCTGCGAAAAATATAGTTGGAGTGATGAAGAATACCTTTAGGCAGAGCAATCACATGTTTGCTTTCTACCCCCTAGGCGGCCTCCATCTCCTCCACCTCCCCCCCCCCCCCCAAACCCACGGAGCGGTGCCAACCCGGGGTTCGTTTTTACGACAGGCGCATTGCGATGTGGACGAGGCCACCCTGGCAGAAGTCACGACCCCGACAGGCGTGACTTACTCGAGCATGAGGGGGCTCATACCCCCTTCCAGTTGAGACGGAAAGCGGCTCATATCCAACCAACCAACCCCCCACCCCCTCTCCCCTCTTGTGGGAGAGTAACCTAACCCAAGGTTGTTCCCTGCTGTCGCATTCGCCCCATGTCAACCCACTCCTTCTCTGTGAGTCAAACCCAGCCCAAGTTGACATTGGGTACCCCATCGTAACCGTTATTAACGGCTTAAAACATCTCAGTGTTTTCCTACGGTTGATTCCTACGCACGTATGAATGAACCCGCACTCGCCTCTCTGGGGGGGGGGGGGGGGGGAGATAGCGGCGTCGAAAGTGTTGCCTTGGCGCTTGTTCCCCTCGGCGCTGGGATGGACAGGACCAGTGCGACAAGACGACCATGTCAGCTTGGGTTCGGTGTAGGTTACACCCTCAAAAAAGAGAGCGGAGTGACATGGGCCGAAGGCGATATCAAGAAAGAACCTTAGGTTAGGTTACTCCTCCACGAAAGGTGAGAGGGTGTAAGGTGGAGGGTGTGAGGAGGGGGGAATGACAGCCGAGTCGAAAGTGTTGCCTACCCGCAAGGCGCTCGCTCCGTCCTCGGCGCAGCGTAGCAGCGTATGGGTCAATACGTGATAGATCGGAACCACTGGAAAATACTGAGATGCTTAGGTTGGTGGGTCCGCCGAAGTGGACCGAGTCCGCGGTTCGAAGTATCGGTCCGAAGGATCGGTCCGAAAGGGGTGGACCGAAGCCGCGGTCCAAAGGATCAGTCCGAAAGGGGACGCCGGGGTGGACCGCCGAAGTGGACCGAGCCCGCGGTCCGAAGTATCGGTCCGAAGGATCGGTCCGAAAGCGGTCCGCCGGGGTGGACCGAAGCCGCGGTCCGAAGTATCGGTCCGAAAGGGTCCGCCGGGGTGGACCGAAGCCCGCCGAAGGGACCGAAGCCCCGGTCCGAAGTATCGGTCCGAAGGATCGGTCCGAAAGGGGTCCGCTGGGGTGGACCGAAGCCGCGGTCCGAAGGATCGGTCCAAAAGCGGTCCGCCGGGGTGGACCGAAGCCGCGGTCCGAAGTATCGGTCCGAAGGATCGGTCCGAAAGGGGTGGACCGAAGCCGCGGTCCGAAGGATCGGTCCGAAAGCGGTCCGTCTGAGGGAGCCCGAAGGGGTCCGTCTGATGGAGTGCGAAGGGGTCATTAAGATGGAGTCCGAAGAAGTCCGTCTAAAGGAGTCCGAAGGGGTCCATCTGAAGGAGTCCGAAGTTCGTCTGAGGGATTTCAAAGGGGTCCGTCTAAAGGAGTCCGAAGGGATCTTTATGATGGAGTCCGAAGAAGTCCGTCTGAAGGAGTCGGAAGGGGTCCATCTGAAGAAGTCCAAAGGAGTCCGTCTGAATGAGTCCGAAGGGGTCCGTCTGAAGGAGTCCGAAGGTGTCCTTATGATGGAGTTCGAAGAAGTCCGTCTAAAGGAGTCCGAAGGGGTCCATCTGAAGGAGTCCGAAGAAGTCCGTCTGTGGGAGTCCGAAGGGGTTCGTCTGAAGGAGTCCGAAGGTGTCCTTATGATGGAGTTCGAAGAAGTCCGTCTAAAGAAGATCTGAGTCCGTCTAAAGGAGTCCGAAGGGGTCCATCTGAAGGAGTCCGAAGAAGTCCGTCTGAGGGAGTCCGAAGGGGTTCGTCTGAAGGAGTCCGAAGGGGTTAGGTTAGGTTAGGTTAGGTTAGGTTAGGTAGGTTAGGTTAGGTTAGGTTAGGTAAGGTTAGGTTAGGTTATGTTAGGTAGGTTAGGTTAGGTTAGGTAAGGTTAGGTAAGGTTAGGTTAGGTTAGGTTAGGTTAGGTTAGGTTAGGTTAGGTTAATTGAAGGATGGAAGATTAAATGTAAAAAATGTGTTTATATTGAATGAATTGGGAGGGTCGTTTAAATTATATGCAGAAGAATTGGAAATGGGAGTTGGAGATAATGTGTTGTGTGGTATAAGTGTTTGAGTGGAGAATGAGAGTGGGAGTTGAATTGAATTGGAATTAAGTGAGAGGGGTGTGTGAGTGTGAGACTTGAAAAATAGGGGATATTGTGATGGAAGAGGGGAATTGTTTGGAAGTAATGTGTTTATTGTTGGACGTTGGAATGAAGAAGAAGAAAAATTTGAAAAAGAAAAGGAAAAGTGCTGAACCGGGGACATTTAGATCTTCAGTCTAACGCTCTCCCAACTGAGCTATTTCGGCTCCGTGCTGTGCCCACGCATACCACCGGCTAGCCACACGTCGCACGATATCACACACACACAGCCTCACTCAGCCCGCTTGTGCACCGCACCGCCTCCAACCCGCCACATGCAAGGCCCATTAGCTCAGGCATTATGTAGCCTCCAGCATCCATCGCCAAGGCGTCCAGGATGCCGCCGAGAACGCCGCCGAGGACGCCGACGCAGTCTCAGAAAGACGCCCAGGACCCCGTCCTACCATCGGGAGCTTGGCAGCTCTTGGGTACCAGTCTCTGGAGATGGTAATTCGGGTCAAGCGTGCTTGGGCGTTACTCCGCTTGGGATGGGTGACCGCTCGCTGCCGTCGCGCCCGGGTACAACCGGCCTTGGTTCGAGTCCGGGTCGGGAGGGGACTGGTTTTCCAGGCTGTCGGAGATGCTCCCTTTTTTTGTGTTCTTTATGTGTTTATCTTTTATGCCATGTTTTTATGTAACTTTGGTCATCAACTTTGGGTACATTGTAAGTGGAAACCCGGAGGAAATAAAAGAAATGACGCCGAAGGGACCACAGGCTTAATGCACTTTTATTGTTGTTGTTGAAATTTTAAATATTTTATTGTTAAATGTTCAAAATCTTTAATAAAGGATATTTCTTAAAAAAAAAAAAAAAGTTGGTTAGAGCGTCGTGCTAATAACGCGAAGGTCGTGGGTTCGATCCCCCCCTGGGCCAATTTTTTCACCACTTTTCCACCACTTTTGCACTACTTTTCACCACTTTTCACCAATTCGCACCAATTTGCACCAATTTTCACAACTGCACAACTGCACAAGTGCACCAAGTCACCTAGTCACACTTCCACGCACTTCCAACGCACCTTCGGACGCCCTCCGGACGCCTCGGGCGCAGGCTTCTCTGGACGGCTGGGCTACGGCCGGCTGCCCGCTGCCCGCTGCCCCGTCGGCTCTGCCCCGCCGCGTTACGTATGGCCGGCCGCGAACGACGCTCGCCGCAAGATCCTTCGATAGCTCAGTTGGTAGAGCGGTGAACTGTAGGGGGTCAGCGACACACCGTCGCCTTGCGGGCATCCATAGGTCGCTGGTTCAAATCCGGCTCGAAGGAGTCTCTCTTTTTGGTTTATTTTTCGTTTTTCACTTCACCGGCAGTAAAGACAAAACAAACAACTGCTCCTCATTGAACGTTATGAATCGCTGAATATGAATCGTTCAGTTACCTCCTTTGATCAAGGAAGATGCAAAATGTAAGCCTTGAAGTCCATCCAGCAGAGCTCGGGCTCAAAGAGGATACCGGTACTGGGAATCGAACCCAGGCCTCCTGGGTGAAAGCCAGAAATCCTGCCCCTCCTATCTTTTCTTTCAAAAAAATCCTAATCAACCTAAAAAAAACGTCCTCGCATAACCTAACCTAATCACGCCGCACCAACTTCCCCTGCTGGGTATCGAACCGTGGCCCCCGACAGTCCGCGACAAGCGAGTCCCGTTCGCTCGGGTCAGGTCGGCGAAATATACGGCAGCCGAGCTAGCACAAACTCGTGCCCAAGCCATAAACACGTGAACTTTCAGGGAAAAAATATTGACTAAATTAAAATGTTGTCGGCAGCTTTGCAGATTTCCGTCTTTCCTGTGGGGCTTAATAACCACAGTCCATTCCCAAGCTTTGTCATGCTACAAATAGTATCAGAGAATACTATGCAAGGAAAAACTGGTTACGCCCCGACCGGGAGTTGAACCCCCGTTCTGCCGGACCCGGCTTACTATCCAGCCTCCAGGCACGGAACCCACTGAGCCACCGAGACAACTGAGGAGCAGCACGGTGCAGCGGGATGGCATTAGGCTGGCGGCGTCTCGAAACAACAACGCAATATAATTAAATGGGGACGGCTTAGCATTTACTAGATTTGAGTATCGCTAATCTTGATACAATGCCGGAGATCAAAAATATTTTTTCAAGTAATATTCTAGTCTTGATTCAAAAACAGGCTTTCTCTGGGTGCGCAGTCCGGCTGTCCGCAGTCCGGCAGTCCACGGTCCGCACCGGTGGACCGCCGACCGGACCAATAGACCGCAGTTCAGACCGATAGACCGCGGACCGGTTCATAAGACCGCAGTCCGGCAGCCCGCGATCCGACAGTCCACGGTCAACATCGGTAGACCGTGGACCGAGCCAATGGACCGTGGACGGATCCCTTCGGACTCCTTCGGACCTCTTCGGACCCCTTCGGACGGACCCCTTCGGACTTCTTCAGACAGACTCCTTCGGACTCCTTCAGATGGACCCCTTCGGACTCCTTTAGACGGACTTCTTCGGACTCCATCATACGGACCCCTTCGGACTCCTTCTGACGGACCCCTTCGGGCTCCCTCAGACGGACCCCTTCGGACTCCTTCAGACGAACCCCTTCGGACTCCTTCAGACGGACCCCTTTGGACTCCTTTAGACGGACCGCGGTCCGAAGAATCGGTCCGAAGGATCGGTCCGAAAGGGGTCCGCCGGGGTGGACCGAACCCGCGGTCCGAAGGATAGGTCCCAAAGCGGTCCGCCGGGGTGGACCGAAGGATCCGAGGTCCCAAAGCGGTCCGCCGGGGTGGACTGAAGCCGCGGTCCCAAATCAGAAAGGGTCGGTCCGGGGTGGAAAGCCGCGGTCCCAAAGATCGGTCCGAAAGCGGTCCGCCGGGGTGGACCGAACCCGCGGTCCGAAAGGGGTCCGCCGAAGTGGACCGAGTCCGCGGTTCGAAGTATCGGTCCGAAGGATCGGTCCGAAAGGGGTGGACCGAAGCCGCGGTCCAAAGGATCAGTCCGAAAGGGGACGCCGGGGTGGACCGAAGCCGCGGTCCGAAGTATCGGTCCGAAAGCGGTCCGCCGGGGTGGACCGAACCAGCGGTCCGAAAGGGGTCCGCCGAAGTGGACCGAAGCCCCGGTCCGAAGTATCGGTCCGAAGGATCGGTCCGAAAGGGGTCCGCCGAAGTGGACCGAGTCCGCGGTTCGAAGTATCGGTCCGAAGGATCGGTCCGAAAGGGGTGGACCGAAGCCGCGGTCCGAAGGATCGGTCCGAAAGGGGTGGACCGAAGCCGCGGTCCAAAGGATCAGTCCGAAAGGGGACGCCGGGGTGGACCGAACCCGCGGTCCGAAAGGGGTCCGCCGGGGTGGACCGAAGCCGCGGTCCGAAGTATCGGTCCGAAGGATCGGTCCGAAAGGGGTGGACCGAAGCCGCGGTCCGAAGGATCGGTCCGAAAGCGGTCCGTCTGAGGGAGCCGGGGTGGACCGAAGCCGCGGTCCGAAGTATCGGTCCGAAGGATCGGTCCGAAAGCGGTCCGCCGGGGTGGACCGAAGCCGCGGTCCGAAGTATCGGTCCGAAAGCGGTCCGCCGGGGTGGACCGAAGCCGCGGTCCGAAGTATCGGTCCGAAAGCGGTCCGCCGGGGTGGACCGAACCCGCGGTCCGAAAGGGGTCCGCCGAAGTGGACCGAGGCCGCGGTCCGAAGTATCGGTCCGAAGGATCGGTCCGAAAGGGGTGGACCGAAGCCGCGGTCCGAAGGATCGGTCCGAAAGCGGTCCGTCTGAGGGAGCCCGAAGGGGTCCGTCTGATGGAGTGCGAAGGGGTCATTAAGATGGAGTCCGAAGAAGTCCGTCTAAAGGAGTCCGAAGGGGTCCATCTGAAGGAGTCCGAAGTTCGTCTGAGGGATTTCAAAGGGGTCCGTCTAAAGGAGTCCGAAGGGATCTTTATGATGGAGTCCGAAGAAGTCCGTCTGAAGGAGTCGGAAGGGGTCCATCTGAAGAAGTCCAAAGGAGTCCGTCTGAATGAGTCCGAAGGGGTCCGTCTGAAGGAGTCCGAAGGTGTCCTTATGATGGAGTTCGAAGAAGTCCGTCTAAAGGAGTCCGAAGGGGTCCATCTGAAGGAGTCCGAAGAAGTCCGTCTGTGGGAGTCCGAAGGGGTTCGTCTGAAGGAGTCCGAAGGTGTCCTTATGATGGAGTTCGAAGAAGTCCGTCTAAAGGAGTCCGAAGGGGTCCATCTGAAGGAGTCCGAAGAAGTCCGTCTGAGAGAGTCCGAAGGGGTTCGTCTGAAGGAGTCCGAAGGTGTCCTTATGATGGAGTTCGAAGAAGTCCGTCTAAAGGAGTCCGAAGGGGTCCATCTGAAGGAGTCCGAAGAAGTCCGTCTGAGGGAGTCCGAAGGGGTTCGTCTGAAGGAGTCCGAAGGGGTTAGGTTAGGTTAGGTTAGGTTAGGTTAGGTAGGTTAGGTTAGGTTAGGTTAGGTTAGGTTAGGTTAGGTTATGTTAGGTAGGTTAGGTTAGGTTAGGTAAGGTTAGGTAAGGTTAGGTTAGGTTAGGTTAGGTTAGGTTAGGTTAGGTTAGGTTAGGTTAGGTTAGAAGGATGGAAGATTAAATGTAAAAAATGTGTTTATATTGAATGAATTGGGAGGGTCGTTTAAATTATATGCAGAAGAATTGGAAATGGGAGTTGGAGATAATGTGTTGTGTGGTATAAGTGTTTGAGTGGAGAATGAGAGTGGGAGTTGAATTGAATTGGAATTAAGTGAGAGGGGTGTGTGAGTGTGAGACTTGAAAAATAGGGGATATTGTGATGGAAGAGGGGAATTGTTTGGAAGTAATGTGTTTATTGTTGGACGTTGGAATGAAGAAGAAGAAAAATTTGAAAAAGAAAAGGAAAAGTGCTGAACCGGGGACATTTAGATCTTCAGTCTAACGCTCTCCCAACTGAGCTATTTCGGCTCCGTGCTGTGCCCACGCATACCACCGGCTAGCCACACGTCGCACGATATCACACACACACAGCCTCACTCAGCCCGCTTGTGCACCGCACCGCCTCCAACCCGCCACATGCAAGGCCCATTAGCTCAGGCATTATGTAGCCTCCAGCATCCATCGCCAAGGCGTCCAGGATGCCGCCGAGAACGCCGCCGAGGACGCCGACGCAGTCTCAGAAAGACGCCCAGGACCCCGTCCTACCATCGGGAGCTTGGCAGCTCTTGGGTACCAGTCTCTGGAGATGGTAATTCGGGTCAAGCGTGCTTGGGCGTTACTCCGCTTGGGATGGGTGACCGCTCGCTGCCGTCGCGCCCGGGTACAACCGGCCTTGGTTCGAGTCCGGGTCGGGAGGGGACTGGTTTTCCAGGCTGTCGGAGATGCTCCCTTTTTTTGTGTTCTTTATGTGTTTATCTTTTATGCCATGTTTTTATGTAACTTTGGTCATCAACTTTGGGTACATTGTAAGTGGAAACCCGGAGGAAATAAAAGAAATGACGCCGAAGGGACCACAGGCTTAATGCACTTTTATTGTTGTTGTTGAAATTTTAAATATTTTATTGTTAAATGTTCAAAATCTTTAATAAAGGATATTTCTTAAAAAAAAAAAAAAAAAAGTTGGTTAGAGCGTCGTGCTAATAACGCGAAGGTCGTGGGTTCGATCCCCCCCTGGGCCAATTTTTTCACCACTTTTCCACCACTTTTGCACTACTTTTCACCACTTTTCACCAATTCGCACCAATTTGCACCAATTTTCACAACTGCACAACTGCACAAGTGCACCAAGTCACCTAGTCACACTTCCACGCACTTCCAACGCACCTTCGGACGCCCTCCGGACGCCTCGGGCGCAGGCTTCTCTGGACGGCTGGGCTACGGCCGGCTGCCCGCTGCCCGCTGCCCCGTCGGCTCTGCCCCGCCGCGTTACGTATGGCCGGCCGCGAACGACGCTCGCAAGATCCTTCGATAGCTCAGTTGGTAGAGCGGTGAACTGTAGGGGGTCAGCGACACACCGTCGCCTTGCGGGCATCCATAGGTCGCTGGTTCAAATCCGGCTCGAAGGAGTCTCTCTTTTTGGTTTATTTTTCGTTTTTCACTTCACCGGCAGTAAAGACAAAACAAACAACTGCTCCTCATTGAACGTTATGAATCGCTGAATATGAATCGTTCAGTTACCTCCTTTGATCAAGGAAGATGCAAAATGTAAGCCTTGAAGTCCATCCAGCAGAGCTCGGGCTCAAAGAGGATACCGGTACTGGGAATCGAACCCAGGCCTCCTGGGTGAAAGCCAGAAATCCTGCCCCTCCTATCTTTTCTTTCAAAAAAATCCTAATCAACCTAAAAAAAACGTCCTCGCATAACCTAACCTAATCACGCCGCACCAACTTCCCCTGCTGGGTATCGAACCGTGGCCCCCGACAGTCCGCGACAAGCGAGTCCCGTTCGCTCGGGTCAGGTCGGCGAAATATACGGCAGCCGAGCTAGCACAAACTCGTGCCCAAGCCATAAACACGTGAACTTTCAGGGAAAAAATATTGACTAAATTAAAATGTTGTCGGCAGCTTTGCAGATTTCCGTCTTTCCTGTGGGGCTTAATAACCACAGTCCATTCCCAAGCTTTGTCATGCTACAAATAGTATCAGAGAATACTATGCAAGGAAAAACTGGTTACGCCCCGACCGGGAGTTGAACCCCCGTTCTGCCGGACCCGGCTTACTATCCAGCCTCCAGGCACGGAACCCACTGAGCCACCGAGACAACTGAGGAGCAGCACGGTGCAGCGGGATGGCATTAGGCTGGCGGCGTCTCGAAACAACAACGCAATATAATTAAATGGGGACGGCTTAGCATTTACTAGATTTGAGTATCGCTAATCTTGATACAATGCCGGAGATCAAAAATATTTTTTCAAGTAATATTCTAGTCTTGATTCAAAAACAGGCTTTCTCTGGGTGCGCAGTCCGGCTGTCCGCAGTCCGGCAGTCCACGGTCCGCACCGGTGGACCGCCGACCGGACCAATAGACCGCAGTTCAGACCGATAGACCGCGGACCGGTTCATAAGACCGCAGTCCGGCAGCCCGCGATCCGACAGTCCACGGTCAACATCGGTAGACCGTGGACCGAGCCAATGGACCGTGGACGGATCCCTTCGGACTCCTTCGGACCTCTTCGGACCCCTTCGGACGGACCCCTTCGGACTTCTTCAGACAGACTCCTTCGGACTCCTTCAGATGGACCCCTTCGGACTCCTTTAGACGGACTTCTTCGGACTCCATCATACGGACCCCTTCGGACTCCTTCTGACGGACCCCTTCGGGCTCCCTCAGACGGACCCCTTCGGACTCCTTCAGACGAACCCCTTCGGACTCCTTCAGACGGACCCCTTTGGACTCCTTTAGACGGACCGCGGTCCGAAGAATCGGTCCGAAGGATCGGTCCGAAAGGGGTCCGCCGGGGTGGACCGAACCCGCGGTCCGAAGGATAGGTCCCAAAGCGGTCCGCCGGGGTGGACCGAAGCCGAGGTCCGAAGTATCGGTCCAAAGCGGTCCGCCGGGGTGGACCGAAGCCGCGGTCCCAAAGATCGGTCCAAAAGCGGTCCGCCGGGGTGGACCGAACCCGCGGTCCGAAAGATCGGTCCGAAAGCGGTCCGCCGGGGTGGACCGAACCCGCGGTCCGAAAGGGTCCGCCGAAGTGGACCGAAGCCGCGGTCGAAGTATCGGTCCGAAGGGGTCGGTCCGAAGCCGGGGTCCGAAGCCGCGGTCCGAAGGATCGGTCCGAAAGGGTCCGCCGGGGTGGACCGAAGCCCGCGGTCCGAAGGATCGGTCCGGGGTGGACCGAAGCCGCGGTCCGAAGGATCGGTCCGAAAGGGGTCCGCCGGGGTGGACCGAAGCCGCGGTCCGAAGTCGGTCCGAAAGCGGTCCGCCGGGGGGTCCGCCGAAGTGGACCGAAGCCGCGGTCCGAAGTATCGGTCCGAAGGATCGGTCCGAAAGCGGTCCGCCGGGGTGGACCGAACCCGCGGGTCCGAAAGGGGTCCGGTCCGAAGGATCGGTCCGAAAGGGTCCGAAGCCGCGGTCCGAAGGATCGGTCCGAAAGGGGTCGGGGGTCCGAAGGCGGTCCGAAAGGGGTCCGCCGGGGTGGACCGAAGCCGCGGTCCGAAGTCGGTCCGAAAGCGGTCCGCCGGGGTGGACCGAAGCCGCGGTCCGAAGTATCGGTCCGAAAGGGTCCGCCGAAGTGGACCGAGGCCGCGGTCCGAAGTATCGGTCCGAAGGATCGGTCCGAAAGGGTCCGCCGGGGTGGACCGAAGCCGCGGTCCGAAGGATCGGTCCGAAAGCGGTCCGCCGGGGTGGACCGAAGCCGCGGTCCGAAGTATCGGTCCGAAAGCGGTCCGCCGGGGTGGACGCCGCGCGAAGTCGGTCCGAAAGGGGTCCGCCGAAGTGGACCGAAGCCCCGGTCCGAAGTATCGGTCCGAAGGATCGGTCCGAAAGGGGTCCGCTGGGGTGGACCGAAGCCGCGGTCCGAAGGATCGGTCCAAAAGCGGTCCGCCGGGGTGGACCGAAGCCGCGGTCCGAAGTATCGGTCCGAAGGATCGGTCCGAAAGGGGTGGACCGAAGCCGCGGTCCGAAGGATCGGTCCGAAAGCGGTCCGTCTGAGGGAGCCCGAAGGGGTCCGTCTGATGGAGTGCGAAGGGGTCATTAAGATGGAGTCCGAAGAAGTCCGTCTAAAGGAGTCCGAAGGGGTCCATCTGAAGGAGTCCGAAGTTCGTCTGAGGGATTTCAAAGGGGTCCGTCTGAAGGAGTCCGAAGGTGTCCTTATGATGGAGTTCGAAGAAGTCCGTCTGAAGGAAAGGGGAAAGTCCGCAGGGGTGAAGGGGGTGGACCGAAGGAGTCGAAGAAGTCCGAAGGAGTCCGAAGGGTCCGCCTGGGTGGACCGAACCCGCGGTCCGAAGGGGTCCGTCTGAAGGAGTCCGAAGGTGTCCTTATGATGGAGTTCGAAGAAGTCCGTCTAAAGGAGTCCGAAGGGGTCCATCTGAAGGAGTCCGAAGAAGTCCGTCTGAGGGAGTCCGAAGGGGTTCGTCTGAAGGAGTCCGAAGGTGTCCTTATGATGGAGTTCGAAGAAGTCCGTCTAAAGGAGTCCGAAGGGGTCCATCTGAAGGAGTCCGAAGAAGTCCGTCTGAGGGAGTCCGAAGGGGTTCGTCTGAAGGAGTCCGAAGGGGTTAGGTTAGGTTAGGTTAGGTTAGGTTAGGTTAGGTTAGGTTAGGTTAGGTTAGGTTAGGTTAGGTTAGGTTAGGTTAGGTTAGGTTAGGTTAGGTAAGGTTAGGTTAGGTTAGGTTAGGTTAGGTTAGGTTAGGTTAGGTTAGGTTAGGTTAATTGAAGGATGGAAGATTAAATGTAAAAAATGTGTTTATATTGAATGAATTGGGAGGGTCGTTTAAATTATATGCAGAAGAATTGGAAATGGGAGTTGGAGATAATGTGTTGTGTGGTATAAGTGTTTGAGTGGAGAATGAGAGTGGGAGTTGAATTGAATTGGAATTAAGTGAGAGGGGTGTGTGAGTGTGAGACTTGAAAAATAGGGGATATTGTGATGGAAGAGGGGAATTGTTTGGAAGGTTAGGTTAGGTTAGGTTAGGTTAGGTTAGGTTAGGTTAGGTTAGGTTAGGTTAGGTTAGGTTAGGTTAGGTTAGGTTAGGTTAGGTTAGGTTAGGTTAGGTTAGGTTTGGATAAGGAGAGAGTGCAATATGTTAGTCTAGGTTAGTTAAGGTTAGGTTTGTTTAGGTTAGGTTTGTTTAGGTAAGGGTTATTTAGGGAAAAGACACAACGGGGCGAGATAGGGAGGTGCGGCACATGAATTCGGGGTGTTTTTGGACGGAGAAGACGATGGTGAAAGTTTGGAAGTCGTACGAATTCATTTTCATGAAAAAAGTTGAGAAAACAGAGTTTGCGAGTGTGTGGGACGGACAAACGTGACAGATTGAAGTGAAGGAGAGTCGATGACATGATTTGGTGAAAGTTGCAGTTTGATTGAGAAAATTTCACAAGGACAGTGACAGGTTATTGACAAGAGGGATGACAGGACAAGAATTTAATTGACAGGAAAATCAAGGGTTGCGATAGGTGAATTGAACGCGACATGATTAGGTTAGGTTATTTTAGGATGTGTTAATTTAGGTCGATATAAAATCAGGATGACAAGAGATTTAATGACAGGGGGCATCGGAAGAGTGCAGACAAGGATTAAAATCGTGTGAATGTGAATTAAAATTAAATTGAACGCAAAGGATCATGTTGAGAATCACAGGGTCAAAGACATGGATTACGATAGGGGAATTTTAATGCGACGACATGATTAGGTTAGGTTATCATAGGATGTGTTAATTTAGGTAGTCGTGACAGAGTGAATAAAGATTGATGATCAAGGGGACAGTCACAGGGTAATCACATAGGGATTATCATGAGACATGTGATGGATATATTTTAATTTTAAAGAAGGGTCATTAAGTCGTATTTTGCATAAGAATAAGTTGGCATTATGGGGACAACATTTGTTGGAATAATATTGAATGGCAGCATGTATCAGGGGAGTCACAGTTAGGACATTGATCACGGGGAGAGTCACATAATGAGTGACGGTGTGGAACACAAGATGAGAAACAAGGATTACGATAGGTGAATTTTAATGCATGATGAGTAGGTTAGGTTATTATAGGATGTGTTAATTTAGGTAGTTGTGACATAGTTAATAAAGATTGATGATCAAGAGGACAGTCACAGGGGAAAGTTATTCGAGGATGATGACAAGAAGGGGATGACAAGAGATATCACAGGGATTATATAACAGGAAGAAAATACACAAGAGCATTCATGACATGGGGAATGACAAAGGACAAGAGTACAGATTTATTTTATTGATGAGAAAAATATACAGAGAGCAGGTTAGGTTAGGTTTCATGTATAAAAAGAAGAACAAGTGTCGTCACAGGGGCAAAGACATCGTGGATTACGATAGGGGAATTTTAATGCGACATGATTAGGTTAGGTTATAGAAGGGTGTGTTAATTTAGGTAGTCGTGTCATAGTGAATAAAGATTGATGAGGATGTGTTGCAACAAGGATTGCGATAGGTGAATTTTAATGCATGATGAGTAGGTTAGGTTATTATAGGATGTGCTCATTTAGGTCGATGAACATGAAGAAGACAAGAGATTTCATTTCGAGAGGAATTTTTGGAAGAAGAGAGAAGTATTATTAAAATGTTAGACAGGGTAATTTCAACACAGAGAGAGAGAGTCACGCGATAGGTGAAAATATTTTATGCGACAAGATTATTAGGTTTGGTTATTGAAGGATAGGTTCATTGAGGTAGTTATGGCATGGAGAATAAAGAGTGGTGATGATGATGATGATGAAGGGGACAGTCACATTGGAAAGACAGACATAAGGATAATCATCATCACGAGTCATGTGATGGATTTTTCGAAGAAAGATCAAAAATGGGGGGGGGGAATAGTTTTTGAGAATTAACATTAAGGTGGAGAGACGACGAATTAGAATGCGACAATATTATTAGGTTTGGTAATTTAATGATGTGTTGATAAAGCTTTAAAAAATAATCACAAGGAGGACAGATGCAAGTAGTATTTCATATGGCATGGGGAATGACAACAAGTGATCGGTCGCTTCTAGGACTGAGAGTTGCTGTCAAAATCGCGAGTCACTTGTATCATTGAGGGGATCATCTATCATACGCGGGAGTCGCTTCTATCTATCACTGGGAGTGTCGTCTGTCAAGGGCGAGAGTCGCTGTCAAGGGGGAGTGTCGCTGCTATCACTGAGAGTAGCTGCTGTCAAAATCGGGAGGCAGTTGCGGCTGTCAAGAGCGAGAGTCGGTTGTAACATTCAGAGTATCTATCATAAGTAAGAGTCGCTTCTATCACTGAGATTATCTGTCAAAATCGAGAGTCAGTTGCAGCACTGAGAGCGGCGGCTGTCAACAGCGCGAGTGGCTGTCAAGAGCGATTGTGTCGCTGCTATCACTGAGAGAAGCTGCTGTCAAAATCGAGAGGCAGTTGTATCATTGAGGGTATCTGTCATAAGCGGGAGTCGCTTCTATCACTGCGGGTGGCTGTCAAAATCGAGAGTCGCTTCTAACACTGAGATTATCTTGCAACACTGAGAGCGGCTATCATAAGTAAGAGTCGCTGCTATCACTGCGGGTAGCTGTCAAAATTGAGAGTCAGTTGCAGCACTGAGAGTGGCTGTCATAAGTAAGAGTCGCTGCTATCGCTGCGGGTAGCTGTCAAAATTGAGAGTCGCTGCTATCACTGCGGGTAGCTGTCAAAATTGAGAGTCGCTGCTATCACTGCGGGTAGCTGTCAAAATTGAGAGTCAGTTGCAGCACTGAGAGTGGCTGTCAAAATCGAGAGTCGCTTCTAACACTGCGGGTAGCTGTCAAAATTGAGAGTCGCTTCTAACAATGCGGGTAGCTGTCAAAATCGAGAGTCGCTTCTAACACTGAGATTATCTGTCAAAATCGAGAGTCAGTTGCAGCACTGAGAGTGGCTATCATAAGCGGGAGTCGCTTCTATCACTGCGGGCAGTTGTCAAAATCAAGATTCAACCTTTGGGCGCGCCGGCCGTTTTTTTCTAAGTCCAGTGTTTAAGGTAAGGTGATCGTCGTCGTCGTTTTTGTCTAGTTGTAAGGCCGTCGCCGCCGCCACCGAATCGGAGCTGAGCGCCTGGCAGAGCAGGCCGGCGCACGAGCACTGACGCCAGATGGGCTGCCTACCTGCCGGGCGGCAACGGAGCAGAGGTGGCAGGCTGTGGGTTGTGTGGTGTGGTCTGCGACAGATGACGTGAATGCGGCGTGATTAGGTTAGGTTAATGAAGTGATTTCTTTTTTCTTTTTTGATATTCCACGGTGGCTTATCGTGCCTTGAACCATTGGCACGGGTACAAATGTCCAAAATGGCTGATTGTACTCTCCGCCGTGGGCACGCCGGTGGCGCACCAGCAGTGAAGCGAGATGGTTAGGTTAGGTTAGGTTAGGTTAGGTTAGGTTAGGTTAGGTTAGGTTAGGTTAGGTTAGGTTAGGTTAGGTTAGGTTAGGTTAGGTTAGGTTAGGTTAGGTTAGGTTAGGTTTAGGTTTGGTTTAGGTTTGTTTAAGTTAGGTAAGGGGATAAGAGAAAATTGATTTAAAATGGAAGGGAAGGAGATATGGGGTGTGTGATAGGTGTTTTTAGGGTGGTTTTTGATGAGGAATTGAATGGAAGATGTTTTAGAGTGTTTGGAGTTGATTTGGGGAAGATATTTTGAATATTTGTTGAAAAAGTGTGTTGATGAGTGTGTTGGAAGGATGTGGTGTGAAGAGGGGAAGATGAGGTTGTGTTTGGTGAAAAAATTTTGTATTTGAAATGTAAAGGATGAGATGGAATGAGTAGGTAGGATGAAGTGATTGTTAAAATTGAATAAAAGGATTGGGATAGGTGAATTGAATATGAGATGATTAGGTTTGGTTATTAGAGAATGTGATGATTTAGGTGTGAATAAAATTGAGGATAAGAATGATAATGATTTATTTTGGAGTGTTGAGGTGAATGTGGATTTAGATGATATAAAGGATGAATATGAATGAATGATGTTGTAAGGAAAATTGTTGTTGTATTTGAGATGAATTTAATTTTTTGGTTTGGTTTGGATGAGGGTAGGTGTTTGTGATGTGGTGGTATGATATTGATAGTGAGAGAAGGGGGGATATTGTGATGGAAGGAGGGAATGATTGCGAGGATGAGAGAAGGAAGAAATAATAATGTGTTGTGTGGTAATTGAGTGTGAGTTGAAGGACGAGAGAGAGAGAGTATTGAGAAATGTAAGATATTGATGGAAGGAGGGAATTTGATGATGTGTGATATGAATGTTGGCGTGAAATTGAGCGATTGTGAGTTAGGTGAATAAGGGGATGAATTGTAGTATTTTTGTTTTATTTTGGAATGATGGTGGTGTTTTGTGTAAAGATAAGGATTACGATAGGTGAATAGAGTGCGACGTGATTAGGTTTGGTTAATAGAGGATGTGTTAATTTAGGTTGATAAAGATTTGTTTAATAAGGTGAAGGGGGAATAATTTAATTTTGAATGCGATGAAATTGATAAGATATGTTGTGAGTTGTGAATAAAATGTGAGGAAAAGGATGACGATAGGTGAAAATGTAATGCGACGTGATTAGGTTTGGTTAATAGAGGATGTGTTAATTTAGGTTGATTTGATATGATGATGAGTAAAGTGGAAGGATATGAATGTTAGTGGGAATGAAATGAATTGAAGGATGGAGGGAGTTTATTTTAAGGTGGTGGGTGGT
This sequence comes from Odontothrips loti, assembly GCA_038380765.1. NCBI lineage: Eukaryota > Metazoa > Arthropoda > Insecta > Thysanoptera > Thripidae > Odontothrips > Odontothrips loti. The sequence continues at coordinate 15,515,681 of CM076254.1, forward strand.
GAAGAGGAGGACGTGGTATTTATGGGGAGAATATTGTTTGAAATTGAGATGAGGATGTGTAAGTTGAAGTAAAGAATGGGAAGGGGATAATATTTGTGTGAGAGTTGTAAGACGAGAGAAAATATTGTTTTGAATTGTTGTTGGTGGATAAAAGTGGTAAAAGGTAAAGTGTAAGAGAATGAAAAGTGTGAGGATGTTGGATCGAGGGAAGAGATGGAGGATTTGTATTTGATGTGTAAAGAAAAGGATTACGATAGGTGAATTGGGTGTGACGTGATTAGGTTTGGTTATTAGAGGATGTGTTAATTAAGGTTGATAAAGATTTGTTTAAAAAGTTATTGGATAGGGGAATAATTTAATTTTGAAAGTGAGTTAATATGTTGTGAGTTGTGAAGGAAAAGGATGACGATAGGTGAAAATGTAATGCGACGTGATTAGGTTTGGTTAATAGAGGATGTGTTAATTTAGGTTGATGAAAATGTATAAGATGATATGTAATAAATTAAAAAATGAAATAAAGAATAATAATTTGAAGAGAAGGGATGGGAAGTGATTGTTGAGGAAAATGTTGAGTGTTAGTTGAAAATTGAAAAAAAAAAGGAAAGGGTGGTAGTTGTAAGATGAAAGTGAAGTGAAAAATGAGGGAGTTTAAATTATTTAGAGGTAATTTGTTGTGTGTAATGTGTGATTGTGAGATGGGTGTGTGAGTTGGAGGATGAGAGAGAGGAGATGGAGATGGGAAAAGAGTGAAGTGTGGTGTGTTGGAAATGGGAAAAGAGGGAGGATGTTGTATTTGATGAGTAATATTGTGAGTATGAGGGGAAAATGGGATATGAATGAGGAAGGGGTGGATATAAGAATTGTATTTGTATTATATTTTATTTTGGAATGACGTGTGGGTGGGAGATGGTAAAATTTAGAGGAATTTAGGAGTTGAAGGAGGAATGGGGTGGGATGGGATGGGAGATGGGTGTGTGGGTGTGGAAATGGAGTGTGAGTTGGAGGATTGGAGAGGAGTGGAAAATTGGGGAAGGGTGATGGAAGTGGGGGAATGATTGCGAGGACAGGAGAGGAGTGGAAAATTCGAGAAAGGGTGATGGAATGATTGCGAGATGGGTGTGTGAGTGTGGAAATTGAGTGGGAGTTGAAGGATGGGAGAGGAGTGGAAAATTCGGGAAGGGTGATGGAATGATTGCGAGGATGGGAGAGGAGTGAAAAATTCGGGGAGGGTGATGGAAGTGGGGAGTCCTTCTGCCGGGGGGCGCGGATGGGCGCCTGCGGCGCTAAGTCCACAAGTTTAGGTAAGCGTCGAGGTGACAGGGACAGGACAGGCTGACAGTGATGGTATCAGCAGACAACGGTGCGACAGACTGACAAGGGTGCGACAGGCTGGCAGGGATGGGATCAGCTGACAAGGGTGCGACAGGCTGACAAGGGTGCGACAGGTTACGAGTGGACAGGCATACCGACATTGTTGCAACGCAACCACCATTGGGGTGCGGATGGGCGCCTGCGGCGCTAAGTCCCTTGCTTTAGGTTAGGTGATGATGAAGGTGTGTGTGGAGTGGATATAAGAATTGTATTTGTATTATATTTTATTTTGGAATGCCGGAAGAGATGGGTTTAAAATTGAAGAGATGGCGAGGTGATTGTGAAGATAAGGATTGCGATAGGTGAATAGAGTGCGACGTGATTAGGTTTGGTTAATAGAGGATGTGTTAATTTAGGTTTGGTTAGGGAAACGTTGACGGTCATTGTGGTTGGAAGTCCCACCACCAAGTACTACTACAACAAGTTTCCCCCGAGCCCGAGCCGAGCGCCTAGGAGGGTAGGCCGTTGCACCAGCAGTTGAGCAAGATGGGCTGCCTACCTGCCGGGGTGCGGCAACGGCGTAGAGCGCTGCTGCAACCGGCAAGTGGCCGCAAGGGCTGAATTGTTTCTTTCCTTCATTCATTTCGATCGATGTGCGAATGAAACAGGAGGAAGTAGTGGTTGATGTCGACTGATGTCATAGAATAAAGAAAGACTGAAAAGTATTTAGATAAAGTAATTCGAGTTGAATACCGGCACATGGTCATAGAAGCTGCTTTTTCCGTCAAGTGTTTACAATCCTTTCCTGTAATACTTGAACGCGCACACAATCCTTTTAAAGTGCGGTTGCTCGTGGCTGGGATTAAGGTGCAGGAGGACCCTGTGGTATTTGACGGTTCACCGGAAGCTTGTGAATGAGGAGATAGCAAGGTGGTGATTAGCAGGCACCACTTTTCAATTATTGGAATGGACAGTGACATTTCAGAATACGGATCGCATTTGTTTCTTAAGGATATAAGTTGATGTGCAAGTGAATGTTAGCATGAGGAGACGTTGCAACAATCGTCCAAAAATGGGTCGTTGCACTCCCCGCTATTGGCACGGTTACAATAGTCCAAAATGGCTAATTGTACTCCCCGCTATTGGCGCGGTTACAATAGTCCAAAATGGCTTATTGAACTTTCAGTAATCTCTGCTCCCTGACCAGTGGACCAGAGCCTTGCCAGTGCAGAGTATTTTTACAAGATAAAGTGACATGTCTACTACCCACTCTCATGCCGAAAACACAATCATTTAATTTTTCAAACCAAGAATTGTAATTTTATTTTGGAATGAAAATTGAAGAGATGGTGAGGTGATTGTGAAGATAAGGATTGCGATAGTTGAATAGAATGCGACGTGATTAGGTTAGGTTAATAGAGGATGTGTTAATTTAGGTTTGGTTAGGGAATTGTTGATGGTCATTCTGGAGTCCGAGCCGGGCGCCTGGGAGGCTGGCAGGCCGGCGCACCAGCAGTGGAGCAAGATGGGCTGGTAGGTTAGGTTAGGTTAGGTTAGGTTAGGTTAGGTTAGGTTAGGTTAGGTTAGGTTAGGTTAGGTTAGGTTAATTGAAGGATGGAAGATTAAATGTAAAAAATGTGTTTATATTGAATGAATTGGGAGGGTCGTTTAAATTATATGCGCAGAAGAATTGGAAATGGGAGTTGGAGATAATGTGTTGTGTGGTATAAGTGTTTGAGTGGAGAATGAGAGTGGGAGTTGAATTGAATTGGAATTAAGTGAGAGGGGTGTGTGAGTGTGAGACTTGAAAAATAGGGGATATTGTGATGGAAGAGGGGAATTGTTTGGAAGTAATGTGTTTATTGTTGGACGTTGGAATGAAGAAGAAGAAAAATTTGAGAAAGAAAAGGAAAAGTGCTGAAACCCGGAATTGAACCGGGGACATTTAGATCTTCAGTTTAACGCTCTCCCAACTGAGCTATTTCGGCTCCGTGCTTTGCCCACGCATACCACCGGCTAGCCACACGTCGCACGATATCACACACACACAGCCTCACTCAGCCCGCTTGTGCACCGCACCGCCTCCAACCCGCCACATGCAAGGCCCATTAGCTCAGGCATTATGTAGCCTCCAGCATCCATCGCCAAGGCGTCCAGGATGCCGCCGAGAACGCCGCCGAGGACGCCGACGCAGTCTCAGAAAGACGCCCAGGACCCCGTCCTACCATCGGGAGCTTGGCAGCTCTTGGGTACCAGTCTCTGGAGATGGTAATTCGGGTCAAGCGTGCTTGGGCGTTACTCCGCTTGGGATGGGTGACCGCTCGCTGCCGTCGCGCCCGGGTACAACCGGCCTTGGTTCGAGTCCGGGTCGGGAGGGGACTGGTTTTCCAGGCTGTCGGAGATGCTCCCTTTTTTTGTGTTCTTTATGTGTTTATCTTTTATGCCATGTTTTTATGTAACTTTGGTCATCAACTTTGGGTACATTGTAAGTGGAAACCCGGAGGAAATAAAAGAAATGACGCCGAAGGGACCACAGGCTTAATGCACTTTTATTGTTGTTGTTGAAATTTTAAATATTTTATTGTTAAATGTTCAAAATCTTTAATAAAGGATATTTCTTAAAAAAAAAAAAAAGTTGGTTAGAGCGTCGTGCTAATAACGCGAAGGTCGTGGGTTCGATCCCCCCCTGGGCCAATTTTTTCACCACTTTTCCACCACTTTTGCACTACTTTTCACCACTTTTCACCAATTCGCACCAATTTGCACCAATTTTCACAACTGCACAACTGCACAAGTGCACCAAGTCACCTAGTCACACTTCCACGCACTTCCAACGCACCTTCGGACGCCCTCCGGACGCCTCGGGCGCAGGCTTCTCTGGACGGCTGGGCTACGGCCGGCTGCCCGCTGCCCGCTGCCCCGTCGGCTCTGCCCCGCCGCGTTACGTATGGCCGGCCGCGAACGACGCTCGCCGCAAGATCCTTCGATAGCTCAGTTGGTAGAGCGGTGAACTGTAGGGGGTCAGCGACACACCGTCGCCTTGCGGGCATCCATAGGTCGCTGGTTCAAATCCGGCTCGAAGGAGTCTCTCTTTCTGGTTTATTTTTCGTTTTTCACTTCACCGGCAGTAAAGACAAAACAAACAACTGCTCCTCATTGAACGTTATGAATCGCTGAATATGAATCGTTCAGTTACCTCCTTTGATCAAGGAAGATGCAAAATGTAAGCCTTGAAGTCCATCCAGCAGAGCTCGGGCTCAAAGAGGATACCGGTACTGGGAATCGAACCCAGGCCTCCTGGGTGAAAGCCAGAAATCCTGCCCCTCCTATCTTTTCTTTCAAAAAAATCCTAATCAACCTAAAAAAAACGTCCTCGCATAACCTAACCTAATCACGCCGCACCAATTTCCCCTGCCGGGTATCGAACCGTGGCCCCCGACAGTCCGCGACAAGCGAGTCCCGTTCGCTCGGGTCAGGTCGGCGAAATATACGGCAGCCGAGCTAGCACAAACTCGTGCCCAAGCCATAAACACGTGAACTTTCAGGGAAAAAATATTGACTAAATTAAAATGTTGTCGGCAGCTTTGCAGATTTCCGTCTTTCCTGTGGGGCTTAATAACCACAGTCCATTCCCAAGCTTTGTCATGCTACAAATAGTATCAGAGAATACTATGCAAGGAAAAACTGGTTACGCCCCGACCGGGAGTTGAACCCCCGTTCTGCCGGACCCGGCTTACTATCCAGCCTCCAGGCACGGAACCCACTGAGCCACCGAGACAACTGAGGAGCAGCACGGTGCAGCGGGATGGCATTAGGCTGGCGGCGTCTCGAAACAACAACGCAATATAATTAAATGGGGACGGCTTAGCATTTACTAGATTTGAGTATCGCTAATCTTGATACAATGCCGGAGATCAAGAATATTTTTTCAAGTAATATTCTAGTCTTGATTCAAAAACAGGCTTTCTCTGGGTGCGCAGTCCGGCTGTCCGCAGTCCGGCAGTCCACGGTCCGCACCGGTGGACCGCCGACCGGACCAATAGACCGCAGTTCAGACCGATAGACCGCGGACCGGTTCATAAGACCGCAGTCCGGCAGCCCGCGATCCGACAGTCCACGGTCAACATCGGTAGACCGTGGACCGAGCCAATGGACCGTGGACGGATCCCTTCGGACTCCTTCGGACCTCTTCGGACCCCTTCGGACGGACCCCTTCGGACTTCTTCAGACAGACTCCTTCGGACTCCTTCAGATGGACCCCTTCGAACTCCTTTAGACGGACTTCTTCGGACTCCATCATACGGACCCCTTCGGACTCCTTCTGACGGACCCCTTCGGGCTCCCTCAGACGGACCCCTTCAGACTCCTTCAGACGAACCCCTTCGGACTCCTTCAGACGGACCCCTTTGGACTCCTTTAGACGGACCGCGGTCCGAAGTATCGGTCCGAAGTATCGGTCCGAAAGCGGTCCGCCGGGGTGGACCGAAGCCGAGGTCCGAAGTATCGGTCCAAAAGCGGTCCGCCGGGGTGGACTGAAGCCGCGGTCCGAAAGATCGGTCCGCCGGGGTGGACCGAAGCCGCGGTCCGAAGTATCGGTCCAAAGGATCGGTCCAAAAGCGGTCCGCCGGGGTGGACCGAAGCCGCGGTCCGAAGGATCGGTCCGAAAGGGGTCCGCCGGGGTGGACTGAAGCCGCGGTCCGAAGTATCGGTCCAAAAGGGGTCCGCCGGGGTGGACCGAACCCGCGGTCCGAAAGATCGGTCCGAAAGGGGTCCGCCGGGGTGGACCGAAGCCGCGGTCCGAAGTATCGGTCCGAAGGATCGGTCCAAAAGCGGTCCGCCGGAGTGGACCGAACCCGCGGTCCGATGGATCGGTCCAAAAGCGGTCCGCCGGAGTGGACCGAACCCGCGGTCCGAAGGATCGGTCCGAAAGGGGTCCGCCGGGGTGGACCGAAGCCGCGGTCCGAAGTATCGGTCCGAAGGATCGGTCCAAAAGCGGTCCGCCGGGGTGGACCGAACCCGCGGTCCGAAGTATCGGTCCGAAAGCGGTCCGCCGGGGTGGACCGAAGCCGAGGTCCGAAGTATCGGTCCAAAAGCGGTCCGCCGGGGTGGACTGAAGCCGCGGTCCGAAAGATCGGTCCGCCGGGGTGGACCGAAGCCGCGGTCCGAAGTATCGGTCCGAAGGATCGGTCCAAAAGCGGTCCGCCGGGGTGGACCGAAGCCGCGGTCCGAAGGATCGGTCCGAAAGGGGTCCGCCGGGGTGGACTGAAGCCGCGGTCCGAAGTATCGGTCCAAAAGGGGTCCGCCGGGGTGGACCGAACCCGCGGTCCGAAAGATCGGTCCGAAAGGGGTCCGCCGGGGTGGACCGAAGCCGCGGTCCGAAGTATCGGTCCGAAAGGGGTCCGCCGGGGTGGACCGAAGCCGCGGTCCGAAGTATCGGTCCGAAAGCGGTCCGCCGGGGTGGACCGAACCCGCGGTCCGAAAGATCGGTCCGAAAGGGGTCCGCCGAAGTGGACCGAAGCCGCGGTCCGAAGTATCGGTCCGAAGGATCGGTCCGAAAGCGGTCCGCCGGGGTGGACCGAAGCCGCGGTCCGAAGGATCGGTCCGAAAGCGGTCCGCCGGGGTGGACCGAAGCCGCGGTCCGAAGTATCGGTCCGAAAGCGGTCCGCCGGGGTGGACCGAAGCCGCGGTCCGAAGTATCGGTCCGAAGGATCGGTCCAAAAGCGGTCCGCCGGGTTGGACCGAAGCCGCGGTCCGAAGGATCGGTCCGAAAGCGGTCCGCCGGGGTGGACCGAAGCGGGTCCGAAGGATCGGTCCAAAAGCGGTCCGCCGGGGTGGACCGAAGCCGCGGTCCGAAGGATCGGTCCAAAAGCGGTCCGCCGGGGTGGACCGAAGCCGCGGTCCGAAGGATCGGTCCGAAAGCCGGTCCGCCGGGGTCCGAAGGATCGGTCCAAAAGCGGTCCGCCGGGGTGGACCGAAGCCGCGGTCCGAAGGAAAAGCCGCCGGTCCGAAGGATCGGTCCAAAAGCGGTCCGCCGGGGTGGACCGAAGCCGCGGTCCGAAGGATCGGTCCGAAAGCGGGTCCGCCGGGGTGGACCGAAGCCGCGGTCCGAAGTATCGGTCGCGGTCCGAAGCCGCGGTCCGAAGTCGGTCCGGTCCGCCGGGGTGGACCGAAGCCGCGGTCCGAAAGCGGTCCGCCGGGGTGGACCGAACCCGCGGTCCGAAGGATCGGTCCGAAAGGGTCCGCCGGGGTGGACGGGGTGGACCGAACCCGCGGTCCGAAGGATCGGTCCGAAAGGGGTCCGCCGGGGTGGACCGAAGCCGCGGTCCGAAGTATCGGTCCGAAAGCGGTCCGCCGGGGTGGACCGAACCCGCGGTCCGAAAGGATCGGTCCGAAAGGGGTCCGCCGGGGTGGACCGAACCCGCGGTCCGAAGGATCGGTCCGAAAGCCGCCGGGGTGGACCGTCCGAAGTATCGGTCCGAAAGCGGTCCGCCGGGGTGGACCGAACCCGCGGTCCGAAAGGGGTCCGCCGAAGTGGACCGAGGCCGCGGTCCGAAGTATCGGTCCGAAGGATCGGTCCGAAAGGGGTCCGCCGGGGTGGACCGAAGCCGCGGTCCGAAGGATCGGTCCAAAAGCGGTCCGTCTGAGGGAGCCCGAAGGGGTCCGTCTGAAGGAGTCCGAAGGGGTCATTAAGATGGAGTCCGAAGAAGTCCGTCTAAAGGAGTCCGAAGGGGTCCATCTGAAGGAGTCCGAAGTCCGTCTAAAGGAGTCCGAAGGGGTCCATCTGAAGGAGTCCGAAGAAGTCCGTCTGAGGGAGTCCGAAGGGGTTCGTCTGAAGGAGTCCGAAGGGGTTAGGCTAGGTTAGGTTAGGTTAGGTTAGGTAGGTTAGGTTAGGTTAGGTTAGGTTAGGTTAGGTAGGTTAGGTTAGGTTAGGTTAGGTTAGGTTAGGTTAGGTTAGGTTAGGTTAGGTTAGGTTAGGTTAGGTAGGTTAGGTTAGGTTAGGTTAGGTTAGGTTAGGTTAGGTTAGGTTAGGTTAGGTTAGGTTAGGTTAGGTTAGGTTAGGTTAGGTTAGGTTAGGTTAGGTTAGGTTAGGTTAGGTTAGGTTAATTGAAGGATGGAAGATTAAATGTAAAAAATGTGTTTATATTGAATGAATTGGGAGGGTCGTTTAAATTATATGCAGAAGAATTGGAAATGGGAGTTGGAGATAATGTGTTGTGTGGTATAAGTGTTTGAGTGGAGAATGAGAGTGGGAGTTGAATTGAATTGGAATTAAGTGAGAGGGGTGTGTGAGTGTGAGACTTGAAAAATAGGGGATATTGTGATGGAAGAGGGGAATTGTTTGGAAGTAATGTGTTTATTGTTGGACGTTGGAATGAAGAAGAAGAAAAATTTGAAAAAGAAAAGGAAAAGTGCTGAAACCCGGAATTGAACCGGGGACATTTAGATCTTCAGTTTAACGCTCTCCCAACTGAGCTATTTCGGCTCCGTGCTTTGCCCACGCATACCACCGGCTAGCCACACGTCGCACGATATCACACACACACAGCCTCACTCAGCCCGCTTGTGCACCGCACCGCCTCCAACCCGCCACATGCAAGGCCCATTAGCTCAGGCATTATGTAGCCTCCAGCATCCATCGCCAAGGCGTCCAGGATGCCGCCGAGAACGCCGCCGAGGACGCCGACGCAGTCTCAGAAAGACGCCCAGGACCCCGTCCTACCATCGGGAGCTTGGCAGCTCTTGGGTACCAGTCTCTGGAGATGGTAATTCGGGTCAAGCGTGCTTGGGCGTTACTCCGCTTGGGATGGGTGACCGCTCGCTGCCGTCGCGCCCGGGTACAACCGGCCTTGGTTCGAGTCCGGGTCGGGAGGGGACTGGTTTTCCAGGCTGTCGGAGATGCTCCCTTTTTTTGTGTTCTTTATGTGTTTATCTTTTATGCCATGTTTTTATGTAACTTTGGTCATCAACTTTGGGTACATTGTAAGTGGAAACCCGGAGGAGATAAAAGAAATGACGCCGAAGGGACCACAGGCTTAATGCACTTTTATTGTTGTTGTTGAAATTTTAAATATTTTATTGTTAAATGTTCAAAATCTTTAATAAAGGATATTTCTTAAAAAAAAAAAAAGTTGGTTAGAGCGTCGTGCTAATAACGCGAAGGTCGTGGGTTCGATCCCCCCCTGGGCCAATTTTTTCACCACTTTTCCACCACTTTTGCACTACTTTTCACCACTTTTCACCAATTCGCACCAATTTGCACCAATTTTCACAACTGCACAACTGCACAAGTGCACCAAGTCACCTAGTCACACTTCCACGCACTTCCAACGCACCTTCGGACGCCCTCCGGACGCCTCGGGCGCAGGCTTCTCTGGACGGCTGGGCTACGGCCGGCTGCCCGCTGCCCGCTGCCCCGTCGGCTCTGCCCCGCCGCGTTACGTATGGCCGGCCGCGAACGACGCTCGCCGCAAGATCCTTCGATAGCTCAGTTGGTAGAGCGGTGAACTGTAGGGGGTCAGCGACACACCGTCGCCTTGCGGGCATCCATAGGTCGCTGGTTCAAATCCGGCTCGAAGGAGTCTCTCTTTTGGTTTATTTTTCGTTTTTCACTTCACCGGCAGTAAAGACAAAACAAACAACTGCTCCTCATTGAACGTTATGAATCGCTGAATATGAATCGTTCAGTTACCTCCTTTGATCAAGGAAGATGCAAAATGTAAGCCTTGAAGTCCATCCAGCAGAGCTCGGGCTCAAAGAGGATACCGGTACTGGGAATCGAACCCAGGCCTCCTGGGTGAAAGCCAGAAATCCTGCCCCTCCTATCTTTTCTTTCAAAAAAATCCTAATCAACCTAAAAAAAAACGTCCTCGCATAACCTAACCTAATCACGCCGCACCAATTTCCCCTGCCGGGTATCGAACCGTGGCCCCCGACAGTCCGCGACAAGCGAGTCCCGTTCGCTCGGGTCAGGTCGGCGAAATATACGGCAGCCGAGCTAGCACAAACTCGTGCCCAAGCCATAAACACGTGAACTTTCAGGGAAAAAATATTGACTAAATTAAAATGTTGTCGGCAGCTTTGCAGATTTCCGTCTTTCCTGTGGGGCTTAATAACCACAGTCCATTCCCAAGCTTTGTCATGCTACAAATAGTATCAGAGAATACTATGCAAGGAAAAACTGGTTACGCCCCGACCGGGAGTTGAACCCCCGTTCTGCCGGACCCGGCTTACTATCCAGCCTCCAGGCACGGAACCCACTGAGCCACCGAGACAACTGAGGAGCAGCACGGTGCAGCGGGATGGCATTAGGCTGGCGGCGTCTCGAAACAACAACGCAATATAATTAAATGGGGACGGCTTAGCATTTACTAGATTTGAGTATCGCTAATCTTGATACAATGCCGGAGATCAAGAATATTTTTTCAAGTAATATTCTAGTCTTGATTCAAAAACAGGCTTTCTCTGGGTGCGCAGTCCGGCTGTCCGCAGTCCGGCAGTCCACGGTCCGCACCGGTGGACCGCCGACCGGACCAATAGACCGCAGTTCAGACCGATAGACCGCGGACCGGTTCATAAGACCGCAGTCCGGCAGCCCGCGATCCGACAGTCCACGGTCAACATCGGTAGACCGTGGACCGAGCCAATGGACCGTGGACGGATCCCTTCGGACTCCTTCGGACCTCTTCGGACCCCTTCGGACGGACCCCTTCGGACTTCTTCAGACAGACTCCTTCGGACTCCTTCAGATGGACCCCTTCGGACTCCTTTAGACGGACTTCTTCGGACTCCATCATACGGACCCCTTCGGACTCCTTCTGACGGACCCCTTCGGGCTCCCTCAGACGGACCCCTTCAGACTCCTTCAGACGAACCCCTTCGGACTCCTTCAGACGGACCCCTTTGGACTCCTTTAGACGGACCGCGGTCCGAAGTATCGGTCCGAAGGATCGGTCCGAAAGGGGTCCGCCGGGGTGAACCGAAGCCGCGGTCCGAAGGATAGGTCCCAAAGCGGTCCGCCGGGGTGGACCGAAGCCGCGGTCCGAAAGATCGGTCCGAAAGGGGTCCGCCGGGTTTGGACCGAACCCGCGGTCCAAAGTATCGGTCCAAAAGCGGTCCGCCGGAATGGACCGAAGCCGCGGTCCGAAGTATCGGTCCGAAAGCGGTCCGCCGGGGTGGACCGAAGCCGAGGTCCGAAGTATCGGTCCAAAAGCGGTCCGCCGGGGGACCGAAGCCGGCCGGGGTGGACTGAAGCCGCGGTCCGAAAGATCGGTCCGCCGGGGTGGACCGAAGCCGCGGTCCGAAGTATCGGTCCGAAGGATCGGTCCAAAAGCGGTCCGCCGGGGTGGACCGAAGCCGCGGTCCGAAGGATCGGTCCGAAAGGGGTCCGCCGGGGTGGACTGAAGCCGCGGTCCGAAAGATCGGTCCAAAAGGGGTCCGCCGGGGTGGACCGAACCCGCGGTCCGAAAGATCGGTCCGAAAGGGGTCCGCCGGGGTGGACCGAAGCCGCGGTCCGAAGTATCGGTCCGAAGGATCGGTCCAAAAGCGGTCCGCCGGGGTGGACCGAACCCGCGGTCCGATGGATCGGTCCGAAAGGGGTCCGCCGAAGTGGACCGAAGCCGCGGTCCGAAGTATCGGTCCGAAGGATCGGTCCGAAAGGGGTGCGCCGGGGTGGACCGAAGCCGCGGTCCGAAGGATCGGTCCAAAAGCGGTCCGCCGGGGTGGACCAAAGCCGCGGTCCGAAGTATCGGTCCGAAAGCGGTCCGCCGGGGTGGACCGAAGCCGCGGTCCGAAGTATCGGTCCGAAGGATCGGTCCAAAAGCGGTCCGCCGGGTTGGACCGAAGCCGCGGTCCGAAGGATCGGTCCGAAAGCGGTCCGCCGGGGTGGACCGAAGCCGCGGTCCGAAGGATCGGTCCAAAAGCGGTCCGCCGGGGTGGACCGAAGCCGCGGTCCGAAGGATCGGTCCGAAAGGGGTCCGCCGGGGTGGACCGAAGCCGCGGTCCGAAGTATCGGTCCGAAGGATCGGTCCAAAAGCGGTGCGCCGGGGTGGACCGAAGCCGCGGTCCGAAGGATCGGTCCAAAAGCGGTCCGCCGGGGTGGACCGAAGCCGCGGTCCGAAGTATCGGTCCGAAGGATCGGTCCAAAAGCAGTCCGCCGGGTTGGACCGAAGCCGCGGTCCGAAGGATCGGTCCAAAAGCGGTCCGCCGGGGTGGACCGAAGCCGCGGTCCGAAGGATCGGTCCGAAAGGGGTCCGCCGGGGTGGACCGAAGCCGCGGTCCGAAGTATCGGTCCGAAAGCGGTCCGCCGGGGTGGACCGAACCCGCGGTCCGAAAGATCGGTCCGAAAGGGGTCCGCCGGGGTGGACCGAACCCGCGGTTCGAAGGATCGGTCCGAAAGGGGTCCGCCGGGGTGGACCGAAGCCGCGGTCCGAAGTATCGGTCCGAAAGCGGTCCGCCGGGGTGGACCGAACCCGCGGTCCGAAAGGGGTCCGCCGAAGTGGACCGAGGCCGCGGTCCGAAGTATCGGTCCGAAGGATCGGTCCGAAAGGGGTCCGCCGGGGTGGACCGAAGCCGCGGTCCGAAGGATCGGTCCGAAAGCGGTCCGTCTGAGGGAGCCCGAAGGGGTCCGTCTGAAGGAGTCCGAAGGGGTCATTAAGATGGAGTCCGAAGAAGTCCGTCTAAAGGAGTCCGAAGGGGTCCATCTGAAGGAGTCCGAAGTCCGTCTAAAGGAGTCCGAAGGGGTCCATCTGAAGGAGTCCGAAGAAGTCCGTCTGAGGGAGTCCGAAGGGGTTCGTCTGAAGGAGTCCGAAGGGGTTAGGCTAGGTTAGGTTAGGTTAGGTTAGGTAGGTTAGGTTAGGTTAGGTTAGGTTAGGTAAGGTAGGTTAGGTTAGGTTAGGTTAGGTTAGGTTAGGTTAGGTTAGGTTAGGTTAGGTTAATTGAAGGATGGAAGATTAAATGTAAAAAATGTGTTTATATTGAATGAATTGGGAGGGTCGTTTAAATTATATGCAGAAGAATTGGAAATGGGAGTTGGAGATAATGTGTTGTGTGGTATAAGTGTTTGAGTGGAGAATGAGAGTGGGAGTTGAATTGAATTGGAATTAAGTGAGAGGGGTGTGTGAGTGTGAGACTTGAAAAATAGGGGATATTGTGATGGAAGAGGGGAATTGTTTGGAAGGTTAGGTTAGGTTAGGTTAGGTTAGGTTAGGTTAGGTTAGGTTAGGTTAGGTTAGGTTAGGTTAGGTTAGGTTAGGTTAGGTTAGGTTAGGTTAGGTTAGGTTTGGATAAGGAGAGAGTGCAATATGTTAGTCTAGGTTAGTTAAGGTTAGGTTTGTTTAGGTTAGGTTTGTTTAGGTAAGGGTTATTTAGGGAAAAGACACAACGGGGCGAGATAGGGAGGTGCGGCACATGAATTCGGGGTGTTTTTGGACGGAGAAGACGATGGTGAAAGTTTGGAAGTCGTACGAATTCATTTTCATGAAAAAAGTTGAGAAAACAGAGTTTGCGAGTGTGTGGGACGGACAAACGTGACAGATTGAAGTGAAGGAGAGTCGATGACATGATTTGGTGAAAGTTGCAGTTTGATTGAGAAAATTTCACAAGGACAGTGACAGGTTATTGACAAGAGGGATGACAGGACAAGAATTTAATTGACAGGAAAATCAAGGGTTGCGATAGGTGAATTGAACGCGACATGATTAGGTTAGGTTATTTTAGGATGTGTTAATTTAGGTCGATATAAAATCAGGATGACAAGAGATTTAATGACAGGGGGCATCGGAAGAGTGCAGACAAGGATTAAAATCGTGTGAATGTGAATTAAAATTAAATTGAACGCAAAGGATCATGTTGAGAATCACAGGGTCAAAGACATGGATTACGATAGGGGAATTTTAATGCGACATGATTAGGTTAGGTTATCATAGGATGTGTTAATTTAGGTAGTCGTGACAGAGTGAATAAAGATTGATGATCAAGGGGACAGTCACAGGGTAATCACATAGGGATTATCATGAGACATGTGATGGATATATTTTAATTTTAAAGAAGGGTCATTAAGTCGTATTTTGCATAAGAATAAGTTGGCATTATGGGGACAACATTTGTTGGAATAATATTGAATGGCAGCATGTATCAGGGGAGTCACAGTTAGGACATTGATCACGGGGAGAGTCACATAATGAGTGACGGTGTGGAACACAAGATGAGAAACAAGGATTACGATAGGTGAATTTTAATGCATGATGAGTAGGTTAGGTTATTATAGGATGTGTTAATTTAGGTAGTTGTGACATAGTTAATAAAGATTGATGATCAAGAGGACAGTCACAGGGGAAAGTTATTCGAGGATGATGACAAGAAGGGGATGACAAGAGATATCACAGGGATTATATAACAGGAAGAAAATACACAAGAGCATTCATGACATGGGGAATGACAAAGGACAAGAGTACAGATTTATTTTATTGATGAGAAAAATATACAGAGAGCAGGTTAGGTTAGGTTTCATGTATAAAAAGAAGAACAAGTGTCGTCACAGGGGCAAAGACATCGTGGATTACGATAGGGGAATTTTAATGCGACATGATTAGGTTAGGTTATAGAAGGGTGTGTTAATTTAGGTAGTCGTGTCATAGTGAATAAAGATTGATGAGGATGTGTTGCAACAAGGATTGCGATAGGTGAATTTTAATGCATGATGAGTAGGTTAGGTTATTATAGGATGTGCTCATTTAGGTCGATGAACATGAAGAAGACAAGAGATTTCATTTCGAGAGGAATTTTTGGAAGAAGAGAGAAGTATTATTAAAATGTTAGACAGGGTAATTTCAACACAGAGAGAGAGAGTCACGCGATAGGTGAAAATATTTTATGCGACAAGATTATTAGGTTTGGTTATTGAAGGATAGGTTCATTGAGGTAGTTATGGCATGGAGAATAAAGAGTGGTGATGATGATGATGATGAAGGGGACAGTCACATTGGAAAGACAGACATAAGGATAATCATCATCACGAGTCATGTGATGGATTTTTCGAAGAAAGATCAAAAATGGGGGGGGGGGGGAATAGTTTTTGAGAATTAACATTAAGGTGGAGAGACGACGAATTAGAATGCGACAATATTATTAGGTTTGGTAATTTAATGATGTGTTGATAAAGCTTTAAAAAATAATCACAAGGAGGACAGATGCAAGTAGTATTTCATATGGCATGGGGAATGACAACAAGTGATCGGTCGCTTCTAGGACTGAGAGTTGCTGTCAAAATCGCGAGTCACTTGTATCATTGAGGGGATCATCTATCATACGCGGGAGTCGCTTCTATCTATCACTGGGAGTGTCGTCTGTCAAGGGCGAGAGTCGCTGTCAAGGGGGAGTGTCGCTGCTATCACTGAGAGTAGCTGCTGTCAAAATCGGGAGGCAGTTGCGGCTGTCAAGAGCGAGAGTCGGTTGTAACATTCAGAGTATCTATCATAAGTAAGAGTCGCTTCTATCACTGAGATTATCTGTCAAAATCGAGAGTCAGTTGCAGCACTGAGAGCGGCGGCTGTCAACAGCGCGAGTGGCTGTCAAGAGCGATTGTGTCGCTGCTATCACTGAGAGAAGCTGCTGTCAAAATCGAGAGGCAGTTGTATCATTGAGGGTATCTGTCATAAGCGGGAGTCGCTTCTATCACTGCGGGTGGCTGTCAAAATCGAGAGTCGCTTCTAACACTGAGATTATCTTGCAACACTGAGAGCGGCTATCATAAGTAAGAGTCGCTGCTATCACTGCGGGTAGCTGTCAAAATTGAGAGTCAGTTGCAGCACTGAGAGTGGCTGTCATAAGTAAGAGTCGCTGCTATCGCTGCGGGTAGCTGTCAAAATTGAGAGTCGCTGCTATCACTGCGGGTAGCTGTCAAAATTGAGAGTCGCTGCTATCACTGCGGGTAGCTGTCAAAATTGAGAGTCAGTTGCAGCACTGAGAGTGGCTGTCAAAATCGAGAGTCGCTTCTAACACTGCGGGTAGCTGTCAAAATTGAGAGTCGCTTCTAACAATGCGGGTAGCTGTCAAAATCGAGAGTCGCTTCTAACACTGAGATTATCTGTCAAAATCGAGAGTCAGTTGCAGCACTGAGAGTGGCTATCATAAGCGGGAGTCGCTTCTATCACTGCGGGCAGTTGTCAAAATCAAGATTCAACCTTTGGGCGCGCCGGCCGTTTTTTTCTAAGTCCAGTGTTTAAGGTAAGGTGATCGTCGTCGTCGTTTTTGTCTAGTTGTAAGGCCGTCGCCGCCGCCACCGAATCGGAGCTGAGCGCCTGGCAGAGCAGGCCGGCGCACGAGCACTGACGCCAGATGGGCTGCCTACCTGCCGGGCGGCAACGGAGCAGAGGTGGCAGGCTGTGGGTTGTGTGGTGTGGTCTGCGACAGATGACGTGAATGCGGCGTGATTAGGTTAGGTTAATGAAGTGATTTCTTTTTTCTTTTTTGATATTCCACGGTGGCTTATCGTGCCTTGAACCATTGGCACGGGTACAAATGTCCAAAATGGCTGATTGTACTCTCCGCCGTGGGCACGCCGGTGGCGCACCAGCAGTGAAGCGAGATGGTTAGGTTAGGTTAGGTTAGGTTAGGTTAGGTTAGGTTAGGTTAGGTTAGGTTAGGTTAGGTTAGGTTAGGTTAGGTTAGGTTAGGTTAGGTTAGGTTAGGTTAGGTTTGGTTTAGGTTTGTTTAAGTTAGGTAAGGGGATAAGAGAAAATTGATTTAAAATGGAAGGGAAGGAGATATGGGGTGTGTGATAGGTGTTTTTAGGGTGGTTTTTGATGAGGAATTGAATGGAAGATGTTTTAGAGTGTTTGGAGTTGATTTGGGGAAGATATTTTGAATATTTGTTGAAAAAGTGTGTTGATGAGTGTGTTGGAAGGATGTGGTGTGAAGAGGGGAAGATGAGGTTGTGTTTGGTGAAAAAATTTTGTATTTGAAATGTAAAGGATGAGATGGAATGAGTAGGTAGGATGAAGTGATTGTTAAAATTGAATAAAAGGATTGGGATAGGTGAATTGAATATGAGATGATTAGGTTTGGTTATTAGAGAATGTGATGATTTAGGTGTGAATAAAATTGAGGATAAGAATGATAATGATTTATTTTGGAGTGTTGAGGTGAATGTGGATTTAGATGATATAAAGGATGAATATGAATGAATGATGTTGTAAGGAAAATTGTTGTTGTATTTGAGATGAATTTAATTTTTTGGTTTGGTTTGGATGAGGGTAGGTGTTTGTGATGTGGTGGTATGATATTGATAGTGAGAGAAGGGGGGATATTGTGATGGAAGGAGGGAATGATTGCGAGGATGAGAGAAGGAAGAAATAATAATGTGTTGTGTGGTAATTGAGTGTGAGTTGAAGGACGAGAGAGAGAGAGTATTGAGAAATGTAAGATATTGATGGAAGGAGGGAATTTGATGATGTGTGATATGAATGTTGGCGTGAAATTGAGCGATTGTGAGTTAGGTGAATAAGGGGATGAATTGTAGTATTTTTGTTTTATTTTGGAATGATGGTGGTGTTTTGTGTAAAGATAAGGATTACGATAGGTGAATAGAGTGCGACGTGATTAGGTTTGGTTAATAGAGGATGTGTTAATTTAGGTTGATAAAGATTTGTTTAATAAGGTGAAGGGGGAATAATTTAATTTTGAATGCGATGAAATTGATAAGATATGTTGTGAGTTGTGAATAAAATGTGAGGAAAAGGATGACGATAGGTGAAAATGTAATGCGACGTGATTAGGTTTGGTTAATAGAGGATGTGTTAATTTAGGTTGATTTGATATGATGATGAGTAAAGTGGAAGGATATGAATGTTAGTGGGAATGAAATGAATTGAAGGATGGAGGGAGTTTATTTTAAGGTGGTGGGTGGTGAAGAGGAGGACGTGGTATTTATGGGGAGAATATTGTTTGAAATTGAGATGAGGATGTGTAAGTTGAAGTAAAGAATGGGAAGGGGATAATATTTGTGTGAGAGTTGTAAGACGAGAGAAAATATTGTTTTGAATTGTTGTTGGTGGATAAAAGTGGTAAAAGGTAAAGTGTAAGAGAATGAAAAGTGTGAGGATGTTGGATCGAGGGAAGAGATGGAGGATTTGTATTTGATGTGTAAAGAAAAGGATTACGATAGGTGAATTGGGTGTGACGTGATTAGGTTTGGTTATTAGAGGATGTGTTAATTAAGGTTGATAAAGATTTGTTTAAAAAGTTATTGGATAGGGGAATAATTTAATTTTGAAAGTGAGTTAATATGTTGTGAGTTGTGAAGGAAAAGGATGACGATAGGTGAAAATGTAATGCGACGTGATTAGGTTTGGTTAATAGAGGATGTGTTAATTTAGGTTGATGAAAATGTATAAGATGATATGTAATAAATTAAAAAATGAAATAAAGAATAATAATTTGAAGAGAAGGGATGGGAAGTGATTGTTGAGGAAAATGTTGAGTGTTAGTTGAAAATTGAAAAAAAAAAGGAAAGGGTGGTAGTTGTAAGATGAAAGTGAAGTGAAAAATGAGGGAGTTTAAATTATTTAGAGGTAATTTGTTGTGTGTAATGTGTGATTGTGAGATGGGTGTGTGAGTTGGAGGATGAGAGAGAGGAGATGGAGATGGGAAAAGAGTGAAGTGTGGTGTGTTGGAAATGGGAAAAGAGGGAGGATGTTGTATTTGATGAGTAATATTGTGAGTATGAGGGGAAAATGGGATATGAATGAGGAAGGGGTGGATATAAGAATTGTATTTGTATTATATTTTATTTTGGAATGACGTGTGGGTGGGAGATGGTAAAATTTAGAGGAATTTAGGAGTTGAAGGAGGAATGGGGTGGGATGGGATGGGAGATGGGTGTGTGGGTGTGGAAATGGAGTGTGAGTTGGAGGATTGGAGAGGAGTGGAAAATTGGGGAAGGGTGATGGAAGTGGGGGAATGATTGCGAGGACAGGAGAGGAGTGGAAAATTCGAGAAAGGGTGATGGAATGATTGCGAGATGGGTGTGTGAGTGTGGAAATTGAGTGGGAGTTGAAGGATGGGAGAGGAGTGGAAAATTCGGGAAGGGTGATGGAATGATTGCGAGGATGGGAGAGGAGTGAAAAATTCGGGGAGGGTGATGGAAGTGGGGAGTCCTTCTGCCGGGGGGCGCGGATGGGCGCCTGCGGCGCTAAGTCCACAAGTTTAGGTAAGCGTCGAGGTGACAGGGACAGGACAGGCTGACAGTGATGGTATCAGCAGACAACGGTGCGACAGACTGACAAGGGTGCGACAGGCTGGCAGGGATGGGATCAGCTGACAAGGGTGCGACAGGCTGACAAGGGTGCGACAGGTTACGAGTGGACAGGCATACCGACATTGTTGCAACGCAACCACCATTGGGGTGCGGATGGGCGCCTGCGGCGCTAAGTCCCTTGCTTTAGGTTAGGTGATGATGAAGGTGTGTGTGGAGTGGATATAAGAATTGTATTTGTATTATATTTTATTTTGGAATGCCGGAAGAGATGGGTTTAAAATTGAAGAGATGGCGAGGTGATTGTGAAGATAAGGATTGCGATAGGTGAATAGAGTGCGACGTGATTAGGTTTGGTTAATAGAGGATGTGTTAATTTAGGTTTGGTTAGGGAAACGTTGACGGTCATTGTGGTTGGAAGTCCCACCACCAAGTACTACTACAACAAGTTTCCCCCGAGCCCGAGCCGAGCGCCTAGGAGGGTAGGCCGTTGCACCAGCAGTTGAGCAAGATGGGCTGCCTACCTGCCGGGGTGCGGCAACGGCGTAGAGCGCTGCTGCAACCGGCAAGTGGCCGCAAGGGCTGAATTGTTTCTTTCCTTCATTCATTTCGATCGATGTGCGAATGAAACAGGAGGAAGTAGTGGTTGATGTCGACTGATGTCATAGAATAAAGAAAGACTGAAAAGTATTTAGATAAAGTAATTCGAGTTGAATACCGGCACATGGTCATAGAAGCTGCTTTTTCCGTCAAGTGTTTACAATCCTTTCCTGTAATACTTGAACGCGCACACAATCCTTTTAAAGTGCGGTTGCTCGTGGCTGGGATTAAGGTGCAGGAGGACCCTGTGGTATTTGACGGTTCACCGGAAGCTTGTGAATGAGGAGATAGCAAGGTGGTGATTAGCAGGCACCACTTTTCAATTATTGGAATGGACAGTGACATTTCAGAATACGGATCGCATTTGTTTCTTAAGGATATAAGTTGATGTGCAAGTGAATGTTAGCATGAGGAGACGTTGCAACAATCGTCCAAAAATGGGTCGTTGCACTCCCCGCTATTGGCACGGTTACAATAGTCCAAAATGGCTAATTGTACTCCCCGCTATTGGCGCGGTTACAATAGTCCAAAATGGCTTATTGAACTTTCAGTAATCTCTGCTCCCTGACCAGTGGACCAGAGCCTTGCCAGTGCAGAGTATTTTTACAAGATAAAGTGACATGTCTACTACCCACTCTCATGCCGAAAACACAATCATTTAATTTTTCAAACCAAGAATTGTAATTTTATTTTGGAATGAAAATTGAAGAGATGGTGAGGTGATTGTGAAGATAAGGATTGCGATAGTTGAATAGAATGCGACGTGATTAGGTTAGGTTAATAGAGGATGTGTTAATTTAGGTTTGGTTAGGGAATTGTTGATGGTCATTCTGGAGTCCGAGCCGGGCGCCTGGGAGGCTGGCAGGCCGGCGCACCAGCAGTGGAGCAAGATGGGCTGGTAGGTTAGGTTAGGTTAGGTTAGGTTAGGTTAGGTTAGGTTAGGTTAGGTTAGGTTAGGTTAGGTTAATTGAAGGATGGAAGATTAAATGTAAAAAATGTGTTTATATTGAATGAATTGGGAGGGTCGTTTAAATTATATGCAGAAGAATTGGAAATGGGAGTTGGAGATAATGTGTTGTGTGGTATAAGTGTTTGAGTGGAGAATGAGAGTGGGAGTTGAATTGAATTGGAATTAAGTGAGAGGGGTGTGTGAGTGTGAGACTTGAAAAATAGGGGATATTGTGATGGAAGAGGGGAATTGTTTGGAAGTAATGTGTTTATTGTTGGACGTTGGAATGAAGAAGAAGAAAAATTTGAGAAAGAAAAGGAAAAGTGCTGAAACCCGGAATTGAACCGGGGACATTTAGATCTTCAGTTTAACGCTCTCCCAACTGAGCTATTTCGGCTCCGTGCTTTGCCCACGCATACCACCGGCTAGCCACACGTCGCACGATATCACACACACACACAGCCTCACTCAGCCCGCTTGTGCACCGCACCGCCTCCAACCCGCCACATGCAAGGCCCATTAGCTCAGGCATTATGTAGCCTCCAGCATCCATCGCCAAGGCGTCCAGGATGCCGCCGAGAACGCCGCCGAGGACGCCGACGCAGTCTCAGAAAGACGCCCAGGACCCCGTCCTACCATCGGGAGCTTGGCAGCTCTTGGGTACCAGTCTCTGGAGATGGTAATTCGGGTCAAGCGTGCTTGGGCGTTACTCCGCTTGGGATGGGTGACCGCTCGCTGCCGTCGCGCCCGGGTACAACCGGCCTTGGTTCGAGTCCGGGTCGGGAGGGGACTGGTTTTCCAGGCTGTCGGAGATGCTCCCTTTTTTGTGTTCTTTATGTGTTTATCTTTTATGCCATGTTTTTATGTAACTTTGGTCATCAACTTTGGGTACATTGTAAGTGGAAACCCGGAGGAGATAAAAGAAATGACGCCGAAGGGACCACAGGCTTAATGCACTTTTATTGTTGTTGTTGAAATTTTAAATATTTTATTGTTAAATGTTCAAAATCTTTAATAAAGGATATTTCTTAAAAAAAAAAAAAAAAAGTTGGTTAGAGCGTCGTGCTAATAACGCGAAGGTCGTGGGTTCGATCCCCCCCTGGGCCAATTTTTTCACCACTTTTCCACCACTTTTGCACTACTTTTCACCACTTTTCACCAATTCGCACCAATTTGCACCAATTTTCACAACTGCACAACTGCACAAGTGCACCAAGTCACCTAGTCACACTTCCACGCACTTCCAACGCACCTTCGGACGCCCTCCGGACGCCTCGGGCGCAGGCTTCTCTGGACGGCTGGGCTACGGCCGGCTGCCCGCTGCCCGCTGCCCCGTCGGCTCTGCCCCGCCGCGTTACGTATGGCCGGCCGCGAACGACGCTCGCCGCAAGATCCTTCGATAGCTCAGTTGGTAGAGCGGTGAACTGTAGGGGGTCAGCGACACACCGTCGCCTTGCGGGCATCCATAGGTCGCTGGTTCAAATCCGGCTCGAAGGAGTCTCTCTTTTGGTTTATTTTTCGTTTTTCACTTCACCGGCAGTAAAGACAAAACAAACAACTGCTCCTCATTGAACGTTATGAATCGCTGAATATGAATCGTTCAGTTACCTCCTTTGATCAAGGAAGATGCAAAATGTAAGCCTTGAAGTCCATCCAGCAGAGCTCGGGCTCAAAGAGGATACCGGTACTGGGAATCGAACCCAGGCCTCCTGGGTGAAAGCCAGAAATCCTGCCCCTCCTATCTTTTCTTTCAAAAAAATCCTAATCAACCTAAAAAAAACGTCCTCGCATAACCTAACCTAATCACGCCGCACCAACTTCCCCTGCCGGGTATCGAACCGTGGCCCCCGACAGTCCGCGACAAGCGAGTCCCGTTCGCTCGGGTCAGGTCGGCGAAATATACGGCAGCCGAGCTAGCACAAACTCGTGCCCAAGCCATAAACACGTGAACTTTCAGGGAAAAAATATTGACTAAATTAAAATGTTGTCGGCAGCTTTGCAGATTTCCGTCTTTCCTGTGGGGCTTAATAACCACAGTCCATTCCCAAGCTTTGTCATGCTACAAATAGTATCAGAGAATACTATGCAAGGAAAAACTGGTTACGCCCCGACCGGGAGTTGAACCCCCGTTCTGCCGGACCCGGCTTACTATCCAGCCTCCAGGCACGGAACCCACTGAGCCACCGAGACAACTGAGGAGCAGCACGGTGCAGCGGGATGGCATTAGGCTGGCGGCGTCTCGAAACAACAACGCAATATAATTAAATGGGGACGGCTTAGCATTTACTAGATTTGAGTATCGCTAATCTTGATACAATGCCGGAGATCAAAAATATTTTTTCAAGTAATATTCTAGTCTTGATTCAAAAACAGGCTTTCTCTGGGTGCGCAGTCCGGCTGTCCGCAGTCCGGCAGTCCACGGTCCGCACCGGTGGACCGCCGACCGGACCAATAGACCGCAGTTCAGACCGATAGACCGCGGACCGGTTCATAAGACCGCAGTCCGGCAGCCCGCGATCCGACAGTCCACGGTCAACATCGGTAGACCGTGGACCGAGCCAATGGACCGTGGACGGATCCCTTCGGACTCCTTCGGACCTCTTCGGACCCCTTCGGACGGACCCCTTCGGACTTCTTCAGACAGACTCCTTCGGACTCCTTCAGATGGACCCCTTCGGACTCCTTTAGACGGACTTCTTCGGACTCCATCATACGGACCCCTTCGGACTCCTTCTGACGGACCCCTTCGGGCTCCCTCAGACGAACCCCTTCGGACTCCTTCAGACGGACCCCTTTGGACTCCTTTAGACGGACCGCGGTCCGAAGAATCGGTCCGAAGGATCGGTCCGAAAGGGTCCGCCGGGGTGGACCGAAGCCGCGGTCCGAAGGATAGGTCCCAAAGCGGTCCGCCGGGGTGGACCGAAGCCGAGGTCCGAGGTATCGTATCGGTCCAAAAGTCCGCCGGGGTGGACTGAAGCCGCGGTCCGAAGTATCGGTCCGGTCCGAAGGATCGGTCCGAAAGCGGTCCGCCGGGGTGGACCGAAGCCGCGGTCCGAAGGATCGGTCCGAAAGGGTCCGCCGGGGTGGACCGAAGCCGCGGTCCGAAGTATCGGTCCGAAGGATCGGTCCGAAAGGGGTGGACCGAAGCCGCGGTCCGAAGGATCGGTCCGAAAGGGGTCCGCCGGGGTGGACCGAAGCCGCGGTCCGAAGTATCGGTCCGAAAAGCGGTCCGCCGGGGTGGACCGAACCCGCGGTCCGAAAGGATCGGTCCGAAAGGGGTCCGCCGGGTGGACCGAAGCCGCGGTCCGAAGTATCGGTCCGAAGGATCGGTCCGAAAGCGGTCCGCCGGGGTGGACCGAAGCCGCGGTCCGAAGTATCGGTCCGAAAGCGGTCCGCCGGGGTGGACCGAAGCCGCGGTCCGAAGTATCGGTCCGAAAGCGGTCCGCCGGGGTGGACTCCGCCGGGGTGGACCGAAGCCGCGGTCCGAAGATCGGTCCGAAAGGGTCCGTCCGCCGGGGTGGACCGAAGCCGCGGTCCGAAGTATCGGTCCGAAGGATCGGTCCGAAGGATCGGTCCGAAAGGGGTCCGCCGGGGTGGACCGAAGCCGCGGTCCGAAGGATCGGTCCGAAAGGGGTCCGCCGGGGTGGACCGAAGCCGCGGTCCGAAGTATCGGTCCGAAAGGGGTCCGCCGGGGTGGACCGAAGCCGCGGTCCGAAGTATCGGTCCGAAAGGGGTCCGCCGGGGTGGACCGAAGCCGCGGTCCGAAGTATCGGTCCGAAAGGGGTCCGCCGGGGTGGACCGAAGCCGCGGTCCGAAGTATCGGTCCGAAAGCGGTCCGCCGGGGTGGACCGAACCCGCGGTCCGAAAGGGGTCCGCCGAAGTGGACCGAAGCCGCGGTCCGAAGTATCGGTCCGAAGGATCGGTCCGAAAGGGGTCCGCCGGGGTGGACCGAAGCCGCGGTCCGAAGGATCGGTCCAAAAGCGGTCCGCCGGGGTGGACCGAAGCCGCGGTCCGAAGGATCGGTCCGAAAGCGGTCCGCCGGGGTGGACCGAAGCCGCGGTCCGAAGTATCGGTCCGAAGGATCGGTCCGAAAGCGGTCCGCCGGGGTGGACCGAAGCCGCGGTCCGAAGGATCGGTCCGAAAGCGGTCCGAAGCCGCGGTCCGAAGGATCGGTCCAAAGCGGTCCGCCGGGGTCCGAAGCCGCGGTCCGAAGGATCGGTCCGAAAGCGGTCCGCCGGGGTGGACCGAAGCCGCGGTCCGAAGGATCGGTCCGAAAAGTCCAAAAGCGGTCCGCCGGGGTGGACCGAAGCCGCGGTCCGAAGGATCGGTCCGAAAGGGGTCCGCCGGGGTGGACCGAAGCCGCGGTCCGAAGTATCGGTCCGAAAGCGGTCCGCCGGGGTGGACCGAACCCGCGGTCCGAAAGATCGGTCCGAAAGGGGTCCGCCGGGGTGGACCGAAGCCGCGGTCCGAAGTATCGGTCCGAAGGATCGGTCCGAAAGGGGTCCGCCGGGGTGGACCGAACCCGCGGTCCGAAGGATCGGTCCGAAAGGGGTCCGCCGGGGTGGACCGAAGCCGCGGTCCGAAGTATCGGTCCGAAAGCGGTCCGCCGGGGTGGACCGAACCCGCGGTCCGAAAGGGGTCCGCCGAAGTGGACCGAAGCCGCGGTCCGAAGTATCGGTCCGAAGGATCGGTCCGAAAGGGTCCGCCGGGGTGGACCGAAGCCGCGGTCCGAAGGATCGGTCCGAAAGCGGTCCGTCTGAGGGAGCCCGAAGGGGTCCGTCTGAAGGAGTCCGAAGGGGTCATTAAGATGGAGTCCGAAGAAGTCCGTCTAAAGGAGTCCGAAGGGGTCCATCTGAAGGAGTCCGAAGTCCGTCTAAAGGAGTCCGAAGGGGTCCATCTGAAGGAGTCCGAAGAAGTCCGTCTGAGGGAGTCCGAAGGGGTTCGTCTGAAGGAGTCCGAAGGGGTTAGGTTAGGTTAGGTTAGGTTAGGTTAGGTTAGGTTAGGTTAGGTTAGGTTAGGTTAGGTTAGGTTAGGTTAGGTTAGGTTAGGTTAGGTTAGGTTAGGTTAGGTTAGGTTAGGTTAGGTTAGGTTAGGTTAGGTTAATTGAAGGATGGAAGATTAAATGTAAAAAATGTGTTTATATTGAATGAATTGGGAGGGTCGTTTAAATTATATGCAGAAGAATTGGAAATGGGAGTTGGAGATAATGTGTTGTGTGGTATAAGTGTTTGAGTGGAGAATGAGAGTGGGAGTTGAATTGAATTGGAATTAAGTGAGAGGGGTGTGTGAGTGTGAGACTTGAAAAATAGGGGATATTGTGATGGAAGAGGGGAATTGTTTGGAAGTAATGTGTTTATTGTTGGACGTTGGAATGAAGAAGAAGAAAAATTTGAAAAAGAAAAGGAAAAGTGCTGAAACCGGAATTGAACCGGGGACATTTAGATCTTCAGTCTAACGCTCTCCCAACTGAGCTATTTCGGCTCCGTGCTGTGCCCACGCATACCACCGGCTAGCCACACGTCGCACGATATCACACACACACAGCCTCACTCAGCCCGCTTGTGCACCGCACCGCCTCCAACCCGCCACATGCAAGGCCCATTAGCTCAGGCATTATGTAGCCTCCAGCATCCATCGCCAAGGCGTCCAGGATGCCGCCGAGAACGCCGCCGAGGACGCCGACGCAGTCTCAGAAAGACGCCCAGGACCCCGTCCTACCATCGGGAGCTTGGCAGCTCTTGGGTACCAGTCTCTGGAGATGGTAATTCGGGTCAAGCGTGCTTGGGCGTTACTCCGCTTGGGATGGGTGACCGCTCGCTGCCGTCGCGCCCGGGTACAACCGGCCTTGGTTCGAGTCCGGGTCGGGAGGGGACTGGTTTTCCAGGCTGTCGGAGATGCTCCCTTTTTTTGTGTTCTTTATGTGTTTATCTTTTATGCCATGTTTTTATGTAACTTTGGTCATCAACTTTGGGTACATTGTAAGTGGAAACCCGGAGGAAATAAAAGAAATGACGCCGAAGGGACCACAGGCTTAATGCACTTTTATTGTTGTTGTTGAAATTTTAAATATTTTATTGTTAAATGTTCAAAATCTTTAATAAAGGATATTTCTTAAAAAAAAAAAAAAAAAGTTGGTTAGAGCGTCGTGCTAATAACGCGAAGGTCGTGGGTTCGATCCCCCCCTGGGCCAATTTTTTCACCACTTTTCCACCACTTTTGCACTACTTTTCACCACTTTTCACCAATTCGCACCAATTTGCACCAATTTTCACAACTGCACAACTGCACAAGTGCACCAAGTCACCTAGTCACACTTCCACGCACTTCCAACGCACCTTCGGACGCCCTCCGGACGCCTCGGGCGCAGGCTTCTCTGGACGGCTGGGCTACGGCCGGCTGCCCGCTGCCCGCTGCCCCGTCGGCTCTGCCCCGCCGCGTTACGTATGGCCGGCCGCGAACGACGCTCGCCGCAAGATCCTTCGATAGCTCAGTTGGTAGAGCGGTGAACTGTAGGGGTCAGCGACACACCGTCGCCTTGCGGGCATCCATAGGTCGCTGGTTCAAATCCGGCTCGAAGGAGTCTCTCTTTTTGGTTTATTTTTCGTTTTTCACTTCACCGGCAGTAAAGACAAAACAAACAACTGCTCCTCATTGAACGTTATGAATCGCTGAATATGAATCGTTCAGTTACCTCCTTTGATCAAGGAAGATGCAAAATGTAAGCCTTGAAGTCCATCCAGCAGAGCTCGGGCTCAAAGAGGATACCGGTACTGGGAATCGAACCCAGGCCTCCTGGGTGAAAGCCAGAAATCCTGCCCCTCCTATCTTTTCTTTCAAAAAAATCCTAATCAACCTAAAAAAAACGTCCTCGCATAACCTAACCTAATCACGCCGCACCAACTTCCCCTGCCGGGTATCGAACCGTGGCCCCCGACAGTCCGCGACAAGCGAGTCCCGTTCGCTCGGGTCAGGTCGGCGAAATATACGGCAGCCGAGCTAGCACAAACTCGTGCCCAAGCCATAAACACGTGAACTTTCAGGGAAAAAATATTGACTAAATTAAAATGTTGTCGGCAGCTTTGCAGATTTCCGTCTTTCCTGTGGGGCTTAATAACCACAGTCCATTCCCAAGCTTTGTCATGCTACAAATAGTATCAGAGAATACTATGCAAGGAAAAACTGGTTACGCCCCGACCGGGAGTTGAACCCCCGTTCTGCCGGACCCGGCTTACTATCCAGCCTCCAGGCACGGAACCCACTGAGCCACCGAGACAACTGAGGAGCAGCACGGTGCAGCGGGATGGCATTAGGCTGGCGGCGTCTCGAAACAACAACGCAATATAATTAAATGGGGACGGCTTAGCATTTACTAGATTTGAGTATCGCTAATCTTGATACAATGCCGGAGATCAAAAATATTTTTTCAAGTAATATTCTAGTCTTGATTCAAAAACAGGCTTTCTCTGGGTGCGCAGTCCGGCTGTCCGCAGTCCGGCAGTCCACGGTCCGCACCGGTGGACCGCCGACCGGACCAATAGACCGCAGTTCAGACCGATAGACCGCGGACCGGTTCATAAGACCGCAGTCCGGCAGCCCGCGATCCGACAGTCCACGGTCAACATCGGTAGACCGTGGACCGAGCCAATGGACCGTGGACGGATCCCTTCGGACTCCTTCGGACCTCTTCGGACCCCTTCGGACGGACCCCTTCGACTTCTTCAGACAGACTCCTTCGGACTCCTTCAGATGGACCCCTTCGGACTCCTTTAGACGGACTTCTTCGGACTCCATCATACGGACCCCTTCGGACTCCTTCTGACGGACCCCTTCGGGCTCCCTCAGACGGACCCCTTCGGACTCCTTCAGACGAACCCCTTCGGACTCCTTCAGACGGACCCCTTTGGACTCCTTTAGACGGACCGCGGTCCGAAGTATCGGTCCGAAGGATCGGTCCAAAAGCGGTCCGCCGGGGGGTGGACCGAACCCGCGGTCCGAAAGGATCGGTCCCAAAGCGGTCCGCCGGGGTGGACCGAAGCCCGCGGTCCGAAAGGGGTCCGCCGGGGTGGACCGAAGCCGCGGTCCGAAGTATCGGTCCGAAGGATCGGTCCGAAAGGGGTGGACCGAACCGGCGGTCCGAAAGGGGTCCGCCGAAGTGGACCGAAGCCGCGGTCCAAGTATCGGTCCGAAGGATCGGTCCGAAAGGGGTCCGCCGGGGTGGACCGAACCCGCAGTCCGAAAGGATCAGTCCGCCAAAGGGGTGGACCGAAGCCGCGGTCCGAAGATCGGTCCGAAGGGGTCCGCCGGGGTGGACCGAACCCGCGGTCCGAAGTATCAGTCCGAAAGCGGTCCGCCGGGGTGGACCGAAGCCGCGGTCCGAAAGGGGTCCGCCGAAGTGGACCGAAGCCGCGGTCCGAAGTATCGGTCCGAAGGATCGGTCCGAAAGGGGTCCGCCGGGGTGGACCGAAGCCGCGGTCCGAAGGATCGGTCCGAAGGATCGGTCCGAAAGGGGTGGACCGAACCGGCGGTCCGAAAGGGGTCCGCCGAAGTGGACCGAAGCCGCGGTCCGAAGTATCGGTCTGAAGGATCGGTCCGAAAGCGGTCCGCCAGGGTGGACCGAAGCCGCGGTCCGAAGGATCGGTCCGAAAGCGGTCCGCCGGGGTGGACCGAAGCCGCGGTCCGAAGTATCGGTCCAAAAGCGGTCCGCCGGGGTGGACTGAAGCCTCGGTCCGAAAGATCGGTCCGAAAGCGGTCCGCCGGGGTGGACCGAACCCGCGGTCCGAAGGATCGGTCCGAAAGCGGTCCGCCGGGGTGGACCGAAGCCGCGGTCCGAAAAGGGTCCGCCGAAGTGGACCGAAGCCGCGGTCCGAAGTATCGGTCCGCAGGATCGGTCCGAAAGGGGTCCGCCGGGGTAAACCGAAGCCGCGGTCCGAAGGATCGGTCCGAAGGATCGGTCCGAAAGGGGTGGACCGAACCGGCGGTCCGAAAGGGGTCCGCCGAAGTGGACCGAAGCCGCGGTCCGAAGTATCGGTCCGAAGGATCGGTCCGAAAGCGGTCCGCCGGGGTGGACCGAAGCCGCGGTCCGAAGGATCGGTCCGAAAGCGGTCCGCCGGGGTGGACCGAAGCCGCGGTCCGAAGTATCGGTCCAAAAGCGGTCCGCCGGGGTGGACTGAAGCCGCGGTCCGAAAGATCGTTCCGAAAGCGGTCCGCCGGGGTGGACCGAACCCGCGGTCCGAAAGGGGTCCGCCGAAGTGGACCGAAGCCGCGGTCCGAAGTATCGGTCCGAAGGATCGGTCCAAAAGGGTTCCGCCGAGGTGGACCCCAGCCGCGGTCCGAAAGATCGGTCCGAAAGGGGTCCGCCGGGGTGGACCGAACCCGCGGTCCGAAGGATCGGTCCGAAGGATCGGTCCGAAAGGGGTCCGCCGGGGTGGACCGAAGCCGCGGTCCGAAGTATCGGTCCGAAAGCGGTCCGCCGGGGTGGACCGAAGCCGCGGTCCGAAAGGGGTCCGCCGAAGTGGACCAAAGCCGCGGTCCGAAGTATCGGTCCGAAGGATGGGTCCGAAAGGGGTCCGCCGGGATGGACCGAAGCCGCGGTCCGAAGTATCGGTCCCAAAGCGGTCCGCCGGGGTGGACTGAAGCCGCGGTCCGAAAGATCGGTCCGAAAGGGGTCCGCCGGGGTGGAGTCCGAAGGGGTCCGTCTGAAGGAGTCCGAAGGGATTGGTATGATGGAGTCCGAAGAAGTCCGTCTAAAGGAGTCCAAAGGGGGCCGTCTGAAGGAATCCGAAGGGGTCCGTCTGAGGGAGCCCGAAGGGGTCCGTCTGAAGGAGTCCGAAGGGGTCAGTAAGATGGAGTCCGAAGAAGTCTGTCTAAAGGAGTCCGAAGGGGTCCATCTGAAGGAGTCCGAAGTCCGTCTGAGGGATATCGAAGGGGTCCGTCTAAAGGAGTCCGAAGGGGTCCTTATGATGGAGTCCGAAAAAGTCCGTCTGAAGGAGTCGGAAGGGTCCATCTGAAGGAGTCCAAAGGAGTCCGTCTGAATGAGTCCGAAGGGGTCCGTCTGAAGGAGTCCGAAGGTGTCCTTATGATGGAGTTCGAAGAAGTCCGTCTAAAGGAGTCCGAAGGGGTCCATCTGAAGGAGTCCGAAGAAGTCCGTCTGAGGGAGTCCGAAGGGGTTCGTCTGAAGGAGTCCGAAGGGGTCCGTCTGAAGGTTAGGTTAGGTTAGGTTAGGTTAGGTTGGGTTAGGTTAGGTTAGGTTAGGTTAGGTTAGGTTAGGTTAGGTTAGGTTAGGTTAGGTTAGGTTAGGTTAGGTTAGGTTAGGTTAGGTTAGGTTAGGTTAGGTTAGGTTAGGTTAGGTTAGGTTAGGTTAGGTTAGGTTAGGTTAGGTAGGTTAGGCAAGGGTTATTTAGGGAAAAGACACAACGGGGCAAGATAGGGAGGTGCGGCACATGAATTCGGGGTGTTTTTGGACGGAGAAGACGATGGTGAAAAATTGGAAGTCGTACGAATTCATTTTGATGAAAAAAGTTGAGAAAACGGAGTTTGCGAGTGTGTGGGACGGACAAACATGACAGATTGAAGTGAAGGAGAGTCGATGACATGATTTGGTGAAAGTTGCAGTTTGATTGACACAATATCACAAGGACAGTGACGGGTTAGGTTAGGTTAGGTTAGGTTAGGTTAGGTTAGGTTAGGTTAGGTTAGGTTGGGTTAGGTTAGGTTAGGTTAGGTTAGGTTAGGTTAGGTAGGTTAGGTTAGGTTAGGTTAGGTTAGGTTAGGTTAGGTTAGGTTAGGTTAGGTTAGGTTAGGTAAGGGGAAAAAGAGAAAATTGATGTATTAGGGCAGGCAAGGAGATATAGGGGGTGTGTGATATATGTTTCTAGGGTGGTTTTTGATGAGGAATTGAATGGAAGATGTTTTAGAGTGTTTGGAGTTAATTTGGGGAAGATATTTGGAAAAATTGATGGAAAAGTGTATTGATGAGTGTGTTGGAAGGACGTGGTGTTGAGAAGGGAAGATGAGATTGTGTTTGGTGAAAGAATTTTGTATCAGAAATATAAAAAGGATGAGATGGAATGAGTAGGTAGGATAAAGTTGTTGGTAAAATTGAAGAATAGGATTGGGATAGGTGAATTGAATTTGAGATGATTGGGTTAGGTTATTATAGGATGTGTTAATTTAGGTTGTTGATTTTTATGATTTTAATTGATAAGAGTGTGAGGGTGTTTGTTAATATGATTGGAGTTGATGATATTGTGTATGTGTGAGGGTAAAATGAATAGTTAGTTAAAGATAAATAAATATGGAGTGTGGTAATTGAAAGATAAGAAAGTTGAAATGATTTAAAGAGGAAATATGTTGAGAGGGGAGGAGATGGTTTTGAATGGAGGAGATGATGATAAGGATTGAAATAGATGAATTGAATGCAGGGTGATTAGGTTAGGTTATGAGAGGATGTTTTTTTTTAGGTTGATTTGATAAGATGATGTGTAAAGTGGGAGAAAATGAATGTTAGTGGGAATGAATTGAATTTAAGGATGGTCAGGTAGTTTATTTTTAGTTGTGATTGGTAAATGGGACAGGAGGGAAGTGTTAGGGTGGGTGGTGTGTTGTATGTGAAGAGGATGAATGATGTTGGATTTGATAAGTAATATTGAGAGATGGAGGATTGGTATTGTATGTGTAAAGAAAAGGATTGAGATAGGTGAATTGAATGCAGGGTGATTAGGTTAGGTTATGAGAGGATGTTTTTTTTTAGGTTGATTTGAAAAGTGATGATAATGAATGGATGTTAGGAGGAGGGTAGTTTAAATAATTGGGAAATGGGAGTTGGAGTTGAAAAATGAGAAGAGAGGTTGGAGTGGAGAATGAAATGAATAAATTGGAATTAAGTGAATATTGTGATGGAAGAAGGAGAGGGATCATTGTTTGGAAGTAATAATGTGTTTATTGAAGGATGGGAATAGGGTGATGGAGAGGATGGAAATGGGAAGAGGTGTGGAAGAATGAAGTGGAAGTAGAAAGATTATTAATGTGAGGTGATTAGGTTTGGTTATGAGAGGGTGTGTTCATTTAGGTAGTTATGACATGATGAGGGGGATGGATCAAATGGGGTGGTCAGTCATTTTTCAGGATTGACATTAAGGTAGAATGAGATTACAACAAGGGCAATATAGTGTAATGAGATGGATTTGTTAATAGAGGTTGTGTGTTCATTCAGTTTCAGTTGGTAAAGATTTGAAGAATAATCACGAGGAGGACAAGTATTTCATTAAAGTGATATGGCGTGGGGAATGACAAGAGCAGTCATGTGGATGATGACATGGTGGAGCAATTTTAATGAGTCATGATTCGCGTAGGTTAATGGAGGTATTGTTTCATGGGGTTGATGAGCAGAAATAAAATGGAGTGTATGGGAGGGGGAAAAATGTCATTGACAATTAGGCATTGACGATGTAGAGATGGAGGGGACGACAGATACAGAGGCCACAAGGATAAAGATGAGACGTGGGGGGATTTATAAAGAATCATCATCCATCGAGGCAGGACAAGAAGTTGTCAGACAAAGGAAAAATGACCACACATCGCGAACACGGGTGAAATTGTGAAGCAATGGAT
Organism: Odontothrips loti; assembly: GCA_038380765.1. Lineage (NCBI taxonomy): Eukaryota > Metazoa > Arthropoda > Insecta > Thysanoptera > Thripidae > Odontothrips > Odontothrips loti. The sequence goes on from CM076254.1 coordinate 15,549,400, forward strand.
AGATTGTCGAACAGTGGGAAAATTATCACACAAACCAAACGTTTTTAGATGCAGGTCCAGTTGTCACACAAAGCACACATTGCCAAACACAGCGAGAGTTGTCACACAAAGGCAAGGTTGCCAAACACAGGCGAAATTGACACACCAACGGAAGATCGCCAAACACAGGGAGAGTTGTCACAAGAAGGTAACATTGACAAACACATGGAAAATTGCCACACAAAGGCAAGACTGCCAAACACAGGCAGAGTTGTCACGAGAGGGTAACATTGCCAAACACATGGAAAATTGTCACCCAAAGGCAAGATTGACAAACACAGGCAGAGTTGTCACCAGAGGGTAACATTGCCAAACACAGGGCAATCTGCTTTCAGGCGCGGATGGGCGCCTGCGGCGCTAAGTCCCGTTTCATAGGTTAGTCTGTCACAAGCGGAAGGAGCTGAAGAGGGATGAACGGAGAATTTGAGGGACAGTCACAGGAATGCAATGAGTGTGATGAGAGGGATGACGAGCGTGGAAAGTAGCCCGGGGGAAGTGCCACCGAGTACAACTGAAAGTTTGCCGAGTCCGCGCCTAGCGCCTGAGAGGGTAGTCCGGCGCACCAGCACTGGTGCAAGATGGGCTGCCTACCTACGGGGCGTCCGCTGCCGGCGCCAAGTGGCCGTAAGGGCTGTATTACTAACATTACTACTATTTTGAAATGAATACTGTTATCTGCTGCAGGTGTGACAGCTATATGCTGACCTGAGAGGACTTACATCGTGGCTGTCCCAAAGGGCTTGAGAAGGGACAGAGTACATTGGACCAGAATTGTAACAATGTGCTGGCATGCCAGCAGCACCATTCCATTGCATAAAAAAGCAGACGTGATGATTGGCAATGATCATCTCAAGAGATTTCATTAATGCCTTCTCTCCTCACACAAAACATTCGGACCTGAGGAGACTGAGATTGTGACTCGGAAAACACAGAGTACATTGCACCAGAATTGTATCATTGTACAATCACGGTGGGAACTCTCTTTTGGACTCCCACTTTGCTTGTGTTAGGTTAGGTTAGGTTAGGTTAGGTTAGGTTAGGTTAGGTAAGGTTAGGTTAGGTTAGGTTAGGTAAGGTTAGGTTAGGTAAGGTTAGGTTAGGTTAGGTTATTTTAGGTTAATTGAAGGATGGAAGATTAAATGTAAAAAATGTGTTTATATTGAATGAATTGGGAGGGTCGTTTAAATTATATGCAGAAGAATTGGAAATGGGAGTTGGAGATAATGTGTTGTGTGGTATAAGTGTTTGAGTGGAGAATGAGAGTGGAAGTTGAATTGAATTGGAATTAAGTGAGAGGGGTGTGTGAGTGTGAGACTTGAAAAATAGGGGATATTGTGATGGAAGAGGGGAATTGTTTGGAAGTAATGTGTTTATTGTTGGACGTTGGAATGAAGAAGAAGAAAAATTTGAAAAAGAAAAGGAAAAGTGCTGAAACCCGGAATTGAACCGGGGACATTTAGATCTTCAGTCTAACGCTCTCCCAACTGAGCTATTTCGGCTCCGTGCTGTGCCCACGCATACCACCGGCTAGCCACACGTCGCACGATATCACACACACACAGCCTCACTCAGCCCGCTTGTGCACCGCACCGCCTCCAACCCGCCACATGCAAGGCCCATTAGCTCAGTTGGTTAGAGCGTCGTGCTAATAACGCGAAGGTCGTGGGTTCGATCCCCCCCTGGGCCAATTTTTTCACCACTTTTCTACCACTTTTGCACTACTTTTCACCACTTTTCACCAATTCGCACCAATTTGCACCAATTTTCACAACTGCACAACTGCACAAGTGCACCAAGTATCCTAGTCACACTTCCAACGCACCTTCGGACGCCCTCCGGACGCCTCGGGCGCAGGCTTCTCTCTGGACGGCTGGGCTACGGCCGGCTGCCCGCTGCCCGCTGCCCCGTCGGCTCTGCCCCGCCGCGTTACGTATGGCCGGCCGCGAACGACGCTCGCCGCAAGATCCTTCGATAGCTCAGTTGGTAGAGCGGTGAACTGTAGGGGGTCAGCGACACACCGTCGCCTTGCGGGCATCCATACGTCGCTGGTTCAAATCCGGCTCGAAGGAGTCTCTCTTTTTGGTTTATTTTTCGTTTTTCACTTCACCGGCAGTAAAGACAAAACAAACAACTGCTCCTCATTGAACGTTATGAATCGCTGAATATGAATCGTTCAGTTACCTCCTTTGATCAAGGAAGATGCAAAATGTAAGCCTTGAAGTCCATCCAGCAGAGCTCGGGCTCAAAGAGGATACCGGTACTGGGAATCGAACCCAGGCCTCCTGGGTGAAAGCCAGAAATCCTGCCCCTCCTATCTTTTCTTTCAAAAAAATCCTAATCAACCTAAAAAAACGTCCTCGCATAACCTAACCTAATCACGCCGCACCAACTTCCCCTGCCGGGTATCGAACCGTGGCCCCCGACAGTCCGCGACAAGCGAGTCCCGTTCGCTCGGGTCAGGTCGGCGAAATATACGGCAGCCGAGCTAGCACAAACTCGTGCCCAAGCCATAAACACGTGAACTTTCAGGGAAAAAATATTGACTAAATTAAAATGTTGTCGGCAGCTTTGCAGATTTCCGTCTTTCCTGTGGGGCTTAATAACCACAGTCCATTCCCAAGCTTTGTCATGCTACAAATAGTATCAGAGAATACTATGCAAGGAAAAACTGGTTACGCCCCGACCGGGAGTTGAACCCCCGTTCTGCCGGACCCGGCTTACTATCCAGCCTCCAGGCACGGAACCCACTGAGCCACCGAGACAACTGAGGAGCAGCACGGTGCAGCGGGATAGCATTAGGCTGGCGGCGTCTCGAAACAACAACGCAATATAATTAAATGGGGACGGCTTAGCATTTACTAGATTTGAGTATCGCTAATCTTGATACAATGCCGGAGATCAAAAATATTTTTTCAAGTAATATTCTAGTCTTGATTCAAAAACAGGCTTTCTCTGGGTGCGCAGTCCGGCTGTCCGCAGTCCGGCAGTCCACGGTCCGCACCGGTGGACCGCCGACCGGACCAATAGACCGCAGTTCAGACCGATAGACCGCGGACCGGTTCATAAGACCGCAGTCCGGCAGCCCGCGATCCGACAGTCCACGGTCAACATCGGTAGACCGTGGACCGAGCCAATGGACCGTGGACGGATCCCTTCGGACTCCTTCGGACCTCTTCGGACCCCTTCGGACGGACCCCTTCGACTTCTTCAGACAGACTCCTTCGGACTCCTTCAGATGGACCCCTTCGGACTCCTTTAGACGGACCCCTTTGGACTCTTCGGGTCCGAAGTATCTCCATCAGACGGACCCCTCGGACTCCTTCACGAACCCCTTCGGACGGACCCCTCCTCCTTCAGACGAACCCCTTCGGACGACGACCCCTTCGGACTCCTTCAGATCGAAAGGGGTCCCCTTCGGACTCCTTCAGACGGACCCCTTTGGACTCCGCCGAAGTTTAGACGGACCGCGGTCCGAAGAATCGGTCCGAAGGATCGGTCCGAAAGGGGTCCGACCGAAGCCGCGGTCCGAAGGATAGGTCCCAAAGCGGTCCGCCGGGGTGGACCGAAGCCGCGGTCCGAAGTATCGGTCCGAAAGCCGGGGTGGACCGCCGCCGCGGTCCGAAGTATCGACCGAACCCGCGGAAAGGGGTCCGCCGAAGTGGACCGAAGCCGCGGTCCGAAGTATCGGTCCGAAAGCCGCCCGCGGAAAGGGGTCCGAAGCCCGCCGGGGTGGACCCGCGGTCCGAAAGATCGGTCCATCGGTCCCGAAAGCGGTCCGCCGGGTGGGTCCGACTGAACCGCCGCGGTCCGAAAGGGTCCGCCGAAGTGGACCGAAGCCGCGGTCGAAGTATCGTCCGAAGGATCGGTCCGAAAGCGGTCCGCCAGGGTGGACCGAAGTCCGAAAGCGGTCCGCCGGGGTGGACCGAAGCCGCGGTCCGAAGTATCGGTCCAAAAGCGGTCCGCCGGGGTGGACTGAAGCCTCGGTCCGAAAGATCGGTCCGAAAGCGGTCCGCCGGGGTGGACCGAACCCGCGGTCCGAAGGATCGGTCCGAAAGCGGTCCGCCGTGGTGGACCGAAGCCGCGGTCCGAAAAGGGTCCGCCGAAGTGGACCGAAGCCGCGGTCCGAAGTATCGGTCCGCAGGATCGGTCCGAAAGGGGTCCGCCGGGGTAAACCGAAGCCGCGGTCCGAAGGATCGGTCCGAAGGATCGGTCCGAAAGGGGTGGACCGAACCGGCGGTCGGTCCGAAAGGGGTCCGCCGAAGTGGACCGAAGCCGCGGTCCGAAGTATCGGTCCGAAGGATCGGTCCGAAAGCGGTCCGCCGGGGTGGACCGAAGCCGCGGTCCGATGGATCGGTCCGAAAGGGGTCCGCCGGGGTGGACCGAAGCCGCGGTCCGAAGTATCGGTCCAAAAGCGGTCCGCCGGGGTGGACTGAAGCCGCGGTCCGAAAGATCGGTCCGAAAGCGGTCCGCCGGGGTGGACCGAACCCGCGGTCCGAAAGGGGTCCGCCGAAGTGGACCGAAGCCGCGGTCCGAAGTATCGGTCCGAAGGATCGGTCCAAAAGGGGTCTGCCGAGGTGGACCCCAGCCGCGGTCCGAAAGATCGGTCCGAAAGGGGTCCGCCGGGGTGGACCGAACCCGCGGTCCGAAGGATCGGTCCGAAGGATCGGTCCGAAAGGGGTCCGCCGGGGTGGACCGAAGCCGCGGTCCGAAGTATCGGTCCGAAAGCGGTCCGCCGGGGTGGACCAAAGCCGCGGTCCGAAAGGGGTCCGCCGAAGTGGACCAAAGCCGCGGTCCGAAGTATCGGTCCGAAGGATGGGTCCGAAAGGGGTCCGCCGGGATGGACCGAAGCCGCGGTCCGAAGTATCGGTCCCAAAGCGGTCCGCCGGGGTGGACTGAAGCCGCGGTCCGAAAGATCGGTCCGAAAGGGGTCCGCCGGGGTGGAGTCCGAAGGGGTCCGTCTGAAGGAGTCCGAAGGGATTGGTATGATGGAGTCCGAAGAAGTCCGTCTAAAGGAGTCCAAAGGGGGCCGTCTGAAGGAATCCGAAGGGGTCCGTCTGAGGGAGCCCGAAGGGGTCCGTCTGAAGGAGTCCGAAGGGGTCAGTAAGATGGAGTCCGAAGAAGTCTGTCTAAAGGAGTCCGAAGGGGTCCATCTGAAGGAGTCCGAAGTCCGTCTGAGGGATATCGAAGGGGTCCGTCTAAAGGAGTCCGAAGGGGTCCTTATGATGGAGTCCGAAAAGTCCGTCTGAAGGAGTCGGAAGGGGTCCATCTGAAGGAGTCCAAAGGAGTCCGTCTGAATGAGTCCGAAGGGGTCCGTCTGAAGGAATCCGAAGGTGTCCTTATGATGGAGTTCGAAGAAGTCCGTCTAAAGGAGTCCGAAGGGGTCCATCTGAAGGAATCCGAAGAAGTCCGTCTGAGGGAGTCCGAAGGGGTTCGTCTGAAGGAGTCCGAAGGGGTCCGTCTGAAGGTTAGGTTAGGTTAGGTTAGGTTAGGTTAGGTTAGGTTAGGTTAGGTTAGGTTAGGTTAGGTTAGGTTAGGTTAGGTTGGGTTAGGTTAGGTTAGGTTAGGTTAGGTTAGGTTAGGTTAGGTTAGGTTAGGTAGGTTAGGTTAGGTTAGGTTAGGTTAGGTTAGGTTAGGTAGGTTAGGCAAGGGTTATTTAGGGAAAAGACACAACGGGGCAAGATAGGGAGGTGCGGCACATGAATTCGGGGTGTTTTTGGACGGAGAAGACGATGGTGAAAAATTGGAAGTCGTACGAATTCATTTTGATGAAAAAAGTTGAGAAAACGGAGTTTGCGAGTGTGTGGGACGGACAAACATGACAGATTGAAGTGAAGGAGAGTCGATGACATGATTTGGTGAAAGTTGCAGTTTGATTGACACAATATCACAAGGACAGTGACGGGTTAGGTTAGGTTAGGTTAGGTTAGGTTAGGTTAGGTTAGGTTAGGTTAGGTTGGGTTAGGTTAGGTTAGGTTAGGTTAGGTTAGGTTAGGTAGGTTAGGTTAGGTTAGGTTAGGTTAGGTTAGGTTAGGTTAGGTTAGGTTAGGTTAGGTTAGGTAAGGGGAAAAAGAGAAAATTGATGTATTAGGGCAGGCAAGGAGATATAGGGGGTGTGTGATATATGTTTCTAGGGTGGTTTTTGATGAGGAATTGAATGGAAGATGTTTTAGAGTGTTTGGAGTTAATTTGGGGAAGATATTTGGAAAAATTGATGGAAAAGTGTATTGATGAGTGTGTTGGAAGGACGTGGTGTTGAGAAGGGAAGATGAGATTGTGTTTGGTGAAAGAATTTTGTATCAGAAATATAAAAAGGATGAGATGGAATGAGTAGGTAGGATAAAGTTGTTGGTAAAATTGAAGAATAGGATTGGGATAGGTGAATTGAATTTGAGATGATTGGGTTAGGTTATTATAGGATGTGTTAATTTAGGTTGTTGATTTTTATGATTTTAATTGATAAGAGTGTGAGGGTGTTTGTTAATATGATTGGAGTTGATGATATTGTGTATGTGTGAGGGTAAAATGAATAGTTAGTTAAAGATAAATAAATATGGAGTGTGGTAATTGAAAGATAAGAAAGTTGAAATGATTTAAAGAGGAAATATGTTGAGAGGGGAGGAGATGGTTTTGAATGGAGGAGATGATGATAAGGATTGAAATAGATGAATTGAATGCAGGGTGATTAGGTTAGGTTATGAGAGGATGTTTTTTTTTAGGTTGATTTGATAAGATGATGTGTAAAGTGGGAGAAAATGAATGTTAGTGGGAATGAATTGAATTTAAGGATGGTCAGGTAGTTTATTTTTAGTTGTGATTGGTAAATGGGACAGGAGGGAAGTGTTAGGGTGGGTGGTGTGTTGTATGTGAAGAGGATGAATGATGTTGGATTTGATAAGTAATATTGAGAGATGGAGGATTGGTATTGTATGTGTAAAGAAAAGGATTGAGATAGGTGAATTGAATGCAGGGTGATTAGGTTAGGTTATGAGAGGATGTTTTTTTTTAGGTTGATTTGAAAAGTGATGATAATGAATGGATGTTAGGAGGAGGGTAGTTTAAATAATTGGGAAATGGGAGTTGGAGTTGAAAAATGAGAAGAGAGGTTGGAGTGGAGAATGAAATGAATAAATTGGAATTAAGTGAATATTGTGATGGAAGAAGGAGAGGGATCATTGTTTGGAAGTAATAATGTGTTTATTGAAGGATGGGAAAAGGGTGATGGAGAGGATGGAAATGGGAAGAGGTGTGGAAGAATGAAGTGGAAGTAGAAAGATTATTAATGTGAGGTGATTAGGTTTGGTTATGAGAGGGTGTGTTCATTTAGGTAGTTATGACATGATGAGGGGGATGGATCAAATGGGGTGGTCAGTCATTTTTCAGGATTGACATTAAGGTAGAATGAGATTACAACAAGGGCAATATAGTGTAATGAGATGGATTTGTTAATAGAGGTTGTGTGTTCATTCAGTTTCAGTTGGTAAAGATTTGAAGAATAATCACGAGGAGGACAAGTATTTCATTAAAGTGATATGGCGTGGGGAATGACAAGAGCAGTCATGTGGATGGTGACATGGTGGAGCAATTTCAATGAGTCATGATTCGCGTATGTTAATGGGGTTGATGAGCAGAAATAAAATGGAGTGAATGGGAGGGGGGAAAATGTCATTGACAATTAGGCATTGACGATGTAGAGACGGAGGGGACGACAGATACAGAGGCCACAAGGATAAAGATGGGGGATTTATAAAGAATCATCATCATCGAGGCAGGACAAGAAGTTGTCAGACAAAGGAAAAATGACCACACATCGCGAACACGGGTGAAATTGTGAAGCAATGGATAGATTGTCGAACAGTGGGAAAATTATCACACAAACCAAACGTTTTTAGATGCAGGTCCAGTTGTCACACAAAGCACACATTGCCAAACACAGCGAGAGTTGTCACACAAAGGCAAGGTTGCCAAACACAGGCGAAATTGACACACCAACGGAAGATCGCCAAACACAGGGAGAGTTGTCACAAGAAGGTAACATTGACAAACACATGGAAAATTGCCACACAAAGGCAAGACTGCCAAACACAGGCAGAGTTGTCACGAGAGGGTAACATTGCCAAACACATGGAAAATTGTCACCCAAAGGCAAGATTGACAAACACAGGCAGAGTTGTCACCAGAGGGTAACATTGCCAAACACAGGGCAATCTGCTTTCAGGCGCGGATGGGCGCCTGCGGCGCTAAGTCCCGTTTCATAGGTTAGTCTGTCACAAGCGGAAGGAGCTGAAGAGGGATGAACGGAGAATTTGAGGGACAGTCACAGGAATGCAATGAGTGTGATGAGAGGGATGACGAGCGTGGAAAGTAGCCCGGGGGGAAGTGCCACCGAGTACAACTGAAAGTTTGCCGAGTCCGCGCCTAGCGCCTGAGAGGGTAGTCCGGCGCACCAGCACTGGTGCAAGATGGGCTGCCTACCTACGGGGCGTCCGCTGCCGGCGCCAAGTGGCCGTAAGGGCTGTATTACTAACATTACTACTATTTTGAAATGAATACTGTTATCTGCTGCAGGTGTGACAGCTATATGCTGACCTGAGAGGACTTACATCGTGGCTGTCCCAAAGGGCTTGAGAAGGGACAGAGTACATTGGACCAGAATTGTAACAATGTGCTGGCATGCCAGCAGCACCATTCCATTGCATAAAAAAGCAGACGTGATGATTGGCAATGATCATCTCAAGAGATTTCATTAATGCCTTCTCTCCTCACACAAAACATTCGGACCTGAGGAGACTGAGATTGTGACTCGGAAAACACAGAGTACATTGCACCAGAATTGTATCATTGTACAATCACGGTGGGAACTCTCTTTTGGACTCCCACTTTGCTTGTGTTAGGTTAGGTTAGGTTAGGTTAGGTTAGGTTAGGTTAGGTAAGGTTAGGTTAGGTTAGGTTAGGTAAGGTTAGGTTAGGTAAGGTTAGGTTAGGTTAGGTTATTTTAGGTTAATTGAAGGATGGAAGATTAAATGTAAAAAATGTGTTTATATTGAATGAATTGGGAGGGTCGTTTAAATTATATGCAGAAGAATTGGAAATGGGAGTTGGAGATAATGTGTTGTGTGGTATAAGTGTTTGAGTGGAGAATGAGAGTGGAAGTTGAATTGAATTGGAATTAAGTGAGAGGGGTGTGTGAGTGTGAGACTTGAAAAATAGGGGATATTGTGATGGAAGAGGGGAATTGTTTGGAAGTAATGTGTTTATTGTTGGACGTTGGAATGAAGAAGAAGAAAAATTTGAAAAAGAAAAGGAAAAGTGCTGAAACCCGGAATTGAACCGGGGACATTTAGATCTTCAGTCTAACGCTCTCCCAACTGAGCTATTTCGGCTCCGTGCTGTGCCCACGCATACCACCGGCTAGCCACACGTCGCACGATATCACACACACACAGCCTCACTCAGCCCGCTTGTGCACCGCACCGCCTCCAACCCGCCACATGCAAGGCCCATTAGCTCAGTTGGTTAGAGCGTCGTGCTAATAACGCGAAGGTCGTGGGTTCGATCCCCCCTGGGCCAATTTTTTCACCACTTTTCTACCACTTTTGCACTACTTTTCACCACTTTTCACCAATTCGCACCAATTTGCACCAATTTTCACAACTGCACAACTGCACAAGTGCACCAAGTATCCTAGTCACACTTCCAACGCACCTTCGGACGCCCTCCGGACGCCTCGGGCGCAGGCTTCTCTCTGGACGGCTGGGCTACGGCCGGCTGCCCGCTGCCCGCTGCCCCGTCGGCTCTGCCCCGCCGCGTTACGTATGGCCGGCCGCGAACGACGCTCGCCGCAAGATCCTTCGATAGCTCAGTTGGTAGAGCGGTGAACTGTAGGGGGTCAGCGACACACCGTCGCCTTGCGGGCATCCATACGTCGCTGGTTCAAATCCGGCTCGAAGGAGTCTCTCTTTTTGGTTTATTTTTCGTTTTTCACTTCACCGGCAGTAAAGACAAAACAAACAACTGCTCCTCATTGAACGTTATGAATCGCTGAATATGAATCGTTCAGTTACCTCCTTTGATCAAGGAAGATGCAAAATGTAAGCCTTGAAGTCCATCCAGCAGAGCTCGGGCTCAAAGAGGATACCGGTACTGGGAATCGAACCCAGGCCTCCTGGGTGAAAGCCAGAAATCCTGCCCCTCCTATCTTTTCTTTCAAAAAAATCCTAATCAACCTAAAAAAAACGTCCTCGCATAACCTAACCTAATCACGCCGCACCAACTTCCCCTGCCGGGTATCGAACCGTGGCCCCCGACAGTCCGCGACAAGCGAGTCCCGTTCGCTCGGGTCAGGTCGGCGAAATATACGGCAGCCGAGCTAGCACAAACTCGTGCCCAAGCCATAAACACGTGAACTTTCAGGGAAAAAATATTGACTAAATTAAAATGTTGTCGGCAGCTTTGCAGATTTCCGTCTTTCCTGTGGGGCTTAATAACCACAGTCCATTCCCAAGCTTTGTCATGCTACAAATAGTATCAGAGAATACTATGCAAGGAAAAACTGGTTACGCCCCGACCGGGAGTTGAACCCCCGTTCTGCCGGACCCGGCTTACTATCCAGCCTCCAGGCACGGAACCCACTGAGCCACCGAGACAACTGAGGAGCAGCACGGTGCAGCGGGATGGCATTAGGCTGGCGGCGTCTCGAAACAACAACGCAATATAATTAAATGGGGACGGCTTAGCATTTACTAGATTTGAGTATCGCTAATCTTGATACAATGCCGGAGATCAAAAATATTTTTTCAAGTAATATTCTAGTCTTGATTCAAAAACAGGCTTTCTCTGAGTGCGCAGTCCGGCTGTCCGCAGTCCGGCAGTCCACGGTCCGCACCGGTGGACCGCCGACCGGACCAATAGACCGCAGTTCAGACCGATAGACCGCGGACCGGTTCATAAGACCGCAGTCCGGCAGCCCGCGATCCGACAGTCCACGGTCAACATCGGTAGACCGTGGACCGAGCCAATGGACCGTGGACGGATCCCTTCGGACTCCTTCGGACCTCTTCGGACCCCTTCGGACGGACCCCTTCGGACTTCTTCAGACAGACTCCTTCGGACTCCTTCAGATGGACCCCTTCGGACTCCTTCAGACGGACCCCTTCGGACTCCTTCAGACGGACCCCTTCGGACTCCTTCAGACGGACCCCTTCGGGCTCCCTCAGACGGACCCCTTCGGACTCCTTCAGACGAACCCCTTCGGACTCCTTCAGACGGACCCCTTTGGACTCCTTTAGACGGACCGCGGTCCGAAGAATCGGTCCGAAGGATCGGTCCGAAAGGGGTCCGCCGGGGTGGACCGAAGCCGCGGTCCGAAGGATAGGTCCCAAAGCGGTCCGCCGGGGTGGACCGAAGCCGAGGTCCGAAGTATCGGTCCAAAAGCGGTCCGCCGGGGTGGACTGAAGCCGCGGTCCGAAAGATCGGTCCGAAAGCGGTCCGCCGGGGTGGACCGAACCCGCGGACCGAAAGGAGTCCGCCGAAGTGGACCGAGTCCGCGGTTCGAAGTATCAGTCCGAAGGATCGGTCCGAAAGGGGTGGACCGAAGCCGCGGTCCGAAGGATCGGTCCGAAAGGGGTGGACCGAAGCCGCGGTCCGAAGTATCGGTCCGAAAGCGGTCCGCCGGGGTGGACCGAACCAGCGGTCCGAAAGGGGTCCGCCGAAGTGGACCGAAGCCGCGGTCCGAAGTATCGGTCCGAAGGATCAGTCCGAAAGGGGTCCGCCGGGGTGGACCGAAGCCGCGGTCCGAAGTATCGGTCCGAAAGCGGTCCGCCGGGGTGGACCGAACCCGCGGTCCGAAAGGGGTCCGCCGGGGTGGACCGAAGCCGCGGTCCGAAGTATCGGTCCGAAGGATCGGTCCGAAGGATCGGTCCGAAAGGGGTCCGCCGGGGTGGACCGAAGCCGCGGTCCGAAGGATCGGTCCGAAAGGGGTCCGCCGGGGTGGACCGAAGCCGCGGTCCGAAGTATCGGTCCAAAAGCGGTCCGCCGGGGTGGACTGAAGCCGCGGTCCGAAAGATCGGTCCGAAAGCGGTCCGCCGGGGTGGACCGAACCCGCGGTCCGAAAGGGGTCCGCCGAAGTGGACCGAGTCCGCGGTTCGAAGTATCGGTCCGAAGGATCGGTCCGAAAGGGGTCCGCCGGGGTGGACCGAAGCCGCGGTCCGAAGGATCGGTCCAAAAGCGGTCCGCCGGGGTGGACCGAAGCCGCGGTCCGAAGTATCGGTCCGAAAGCGGTCCGCCGGGGTGGACCGAACCCGCGGTCCGAAGGATCGGTCCGAAAGGGGTCCGCCGGGGTGGACCGAAGCCGCGGTCCGAAGTATCGGTCCGAAAGCGGTCCGCCGGGGTGGACCGAAGCCGCGGTCCGAAGTATCGGTCCGAAGCCGCGGTCCGAAGGATCGGTCCGAAAGCGGGTCCGCCGGGGTGGACCGAACCCGCGGTCCGAAGTATCGGTCCGAAAGGGGTCCGCCGGGGTGGACCGAAGCCGCGGTCCGAAGTATCGGTCCAAAAGCGGTCCGCCGGGGTGGACTGAAGCCGCGGTCCGAAAGATCGGTCCTAAAGCGGTCCGCCGGGGTGGACCGAACCCGCGGTCCGAAAGGGGTCCGCCGAAGGGGACCGAGTCCGCGGTCCGAAGTATCGGTCCGAAGGATCGGTCCAAAAGCGGTCCGCCGGGGTGGACCGAAGTCCGCGAAGGATCGTCCGAAGGATCGGTCCGAAAGGGGGGTCCGCCGGGGTGGACCGAAGCCGCGGTCCGCAGTATCGGTCCGAAAGCGGTCCGCCGGGGTGGACTGAAGCCGCGGTCCGAAAGATCGGTCCAAAAGGGGTCCGCCGGGGTGGACCGAACCCGCGGTCCGAAAGATCGGTCCGAAAGGGGTCCGCCGGGGTGGACCGAACCCGCGGTCCGAAGGATCGGTCCGAAGGGGTCCGCCGGGGTCGGACCAAAGCCGCGGTCCGAAGTATCGGTTCGAAAGCGGTCCGCCGGGGTGGACCGAACCCGCGGTCCGAAAGGGAAGTCCGCCGAAGTGGACCGAGGCCGCGGTCCGAAGTATCGGTCCGAAGGATCGGTCCGAAAGGGGTCCGCCGGGGTGGACCGAAGGCGGTCCGAAGGATCGGTCCGAAAGCGGTCCGTCTGAGGGAGCCCGAAGGGGTCCGTCTGAAGGAGTCCGAAGGGGTCATTAAGATGGAGTCCGAAGAAGTCCGTCTAAAGGAGTCCGAAGGGGTCCATCTGAAGGAGTCCGAAGTCCGTCTAAAGGAGTCCGAAGGGGTCCATCTGAAGGAGTCCGAAGAAGTCCGTCTGAGGGAGTCCGAAGGGGTTCGTCTGAAGGAGTCCGAAGGGGTTAGGTTAGGTTAGGTTAGGTTAGGTTAGGTAGGTTAGGTTAGGTTAGGTTAGGTTAGGTTAGGTTATGTTAGGTAGGTTAGGTTAGGTTAGGTAAGGTTAGGTAAGGTTAGGTTAGGTTAGGTTAGGTTAGGTTAGGTTAGGTTATTTGAAGGATGGAAGATTAAATGTAAAAAATGTGTTTATATTGAATGAATTGGGAGGGTCGTTTAAATTATATGCAGAAGAATTGGAAATGGGAGTTGGAGATAATGTGTTGTGTGGTATAAGTGTTTGAGTGGAGAATGAGAGTGGGAGTTGAATTGAATTGGAATTAAGTGAGAGGGGTGTGTGAGTGTGAGACTTGAAAAATAGGGGATATTGTGATGGAAGAGGGGAATTGTTTGGAAGTAATGTGTTTATTGTTGGACGTTGGAATGAAGAAGAAGAAAAATTTGAAAAAGAAAAGGAAAAGTGCTGAAACCCGGAATTGAACCGGGGACATTTAGATCTTCAGTCTAACGCTCTCCCAACTGAGCTATTTCGGCTCCGTGCTGTGCCCACGCATACCACCGGCTAGCCACACGTCGCACGATATCACACACACACAGCCTCACTCAGCCCGCTTGTGCACCGCACCGCCTCCAACCCGCCACATGCAAGGCCCATTAGCTCAGGCATTAGCTCCAGCATCCATCGCCAAGGCGTCCAGGATGCCGCCGAGAACGCCGCCGAGGACGCCGACGCAGTCTCAGAAAGACGCCCAGGACCCCGTCCTACCATCGGGAGCTTGGCAGCTCTTGGGTACCAGTCTCTGGAGATGGTAATTCGGGTCAAGCGTGCTTGGGCGTTACTCCGCTTGGGATGGGTGACCGCTCGCTGCCGTCGCGCCCGGGTACAACCGGCCTTGGTTCGAGTCCGGGTCGGGAGGGGACTGGTTTTCCAGGCTGTCGGAGATGCTCCCTTTTTTTGTGTTCTTTATGTGTTTATCTTTTATGCCATGTTTTTATGTAACTTTGGTCATCAACTTTGGGTACATTGTAAGTGGAAACCCGGAGGAAATAAAAGAAATGACGCCGAAGGGACCACAGGCTTAATGCACTTTTATTGTTGTTGTTGAAATTTTAAATATTTTATTGTTAAATGTTCAAAATCTTTAATAAAGGATATTTCTTAAAAAAAAAAAAAAAAAAAAAAAGTTGGTTAGAGCGTCGTGCTAATAACGCGAAGGTCGTGGGTTCGATCCCCCCCTGGGCCAATTTTTTCACCACTTTTCCACCACTTTTGCACTACTTTTCACCACTTTTCACCAATTCGCACCAATTTGCACCAATTTTCACAACTGCACAACTGCACAAGTGCACCAAGTCACCTAGTCACACTTCCACGCACTTCCAACGCACCTTCGGACGCCCTCCGGACGCCTCGGGCGCAGGCTTCTCTGGACGGCTGGGCTACGGCCGGCTGCCCGCTGCCCGCTGCCCCGTCGGCTCTGCCCCGCCGCGTTACGTATGGCCGGCCGCGAACGACGCTCGCCGCAAGATCCTTCGATAGCTCAGTTGGTAGAGCGGTGAACTGTAGGGGGTCAGCGACACACCGTCGCCTTGCGGGCATCCATAGGTCGCTGGTTCAAATCCGGCTCGAAGGAGTCTCTCTTTTTGGTTTATTTTTCGTTTTTCACTTCACCGGCAGTAAAGACAAAACAAACAACTGCTCCTCATTGAACGTTATGAATCGCTAAATATGAATCGTTCAGTTACCTCCTTTGATCAAGGAAGATGCAAAATGTAAGCCTTGAAGTCCATCCAGCAGAGCTCGGGCTCAAAGAGGATACCGGTACTGGGAATCGAACCCAGGCCTCCTGGGTGAAAGCCAGAAATCCTGCCCCTCCTATCTTTTCTTTCAAAAAAATCCTAATCAACCTAAAAAAAACGTCCTCGCATAACCTAACCTAATCACGCCGCACCAACTTCCCCTGCCGGGTATCGAACCGTGGCCCCCGACAGTCCGCGACAAGCGAGTCCCGTTCGCTCGGGTCAGGTCGGCGAAATATACGGCAGCCGAGCTAGCACAAACTCGTGCCCAAGCCATAAACACGTGAACTTTCAGGGAAAAAATATTGACTAAATTAAAATGTTGTCGGCAGCTTTGCAGATTTCCGTCTTTCCTGTGGGGCTTAATAACCACAGTCCATTCCCAAGCTTTGTCATGCTACAAATAGTATCAGAGAATACTATGCAAGGAAAAACTGGTTACGCCCCGACCGGGAGTTGAACCCCCGTTCTGCCGGACCCGGCTTACTATCCAGCCTCCAGGCACGGAACCCACTGAGCCACCGAGACAACTGAGGAGCAGCACGGTGCAGCGGGATGGCATTAGGCTGGCGGCGTCTCGAAACAACAACGCAATATAATTAAATGGGGACGGCTTAGCATTTACTAGATTTGAGTATCGCTAATCTTGATACAATGCCGGAGATCAAAAATATTTTTTCAAGTAATATTCTAGTCTTGATTCAAAAACAGGCTTTCTCTGAGTGCGCAGTCCGGCTGTCCGCAGTCCGGCAGTCCACGGTCCGCACCGGTGGACCGCCGACCGGACCAATAGACCGCAGTTCAGACCGATAGACCGCGGACCGGTTCATAAGACCGCAGTCCGGCAGCCCGCGATCCGACAGTCCACGGTCAACATCGGTAGACCGTGGACCGAGCCAATGGACCGTGGACGGATCCCTTCGGACTCCTTCGGACCTCTTCGGACCCCTTCGGACGGACCCCTTCGGACTTCTTCAGACAGACTCCTTCGGACTCCTTCAGATGGACCCCTTCGGACTCCTTTAGACGGACTTCCCTTCGGACTCCATCAGACGGACCCCCTCGGACTCCTTCAGACGAACCCCTTCGGGCTCCCTCAGACGGACCCCTTCGGACTCCTTCAGACGAACCCCCTCGGACTCCTTCAGACGGACCCCTTTGGACTCCTTTAGACGGACCGCGGTCCGAAGAATCGGTCCGAAGGATCGGTCCGAAAGGGGTCCGCCGGGGTGGACCGAAGCCGCGGTCCGAAGGATAGGTCCCAAAGCGGTCCGCCGGGGTGGACCGAAGCCGAGGTCCGAAGTATCGGTCCAAAAGCGGTCCGCCGGGGTGGACTGAAGCCGCGGTCCGAAAGATCGGTCCGAAAGCGGTCCGCCGGGGTGGACCGAACCCGCGGTCCGAAAGGGGTCCGCCGAAGTGGACCGAGTCCGCGGTTCGAAGTATCGGTCCGAAGGATCGGTCCGAAAGGGGTGGACCGAAGCCGCGGTCCGAAGGATCAGTCCGAAAGGGGACGCCGGGGTGGACCGAAGCCACGGTCCGAAGTATCGGTCCGAAAGCGGTCCGCCGGGGTGGACCGAACCAGCGGTCCGAAAGGGGTCCGCCGAAGTGGACCGAAGCCGCGGTCCGAAGTATCGGTCCGAAGGATCAGTCCGAAAGGGGTCCGCCGGGGTGGACCGAAGCCGCGGTCCGAAGTATCGGTCCGAAAGCGGTCCGCCGGGGTGGACCGAACCCGCGGTCCGAAAGGGGTCCGCCGAAGTGGACCGAAGCCGCGGTCCGAAGTATCGGTCCGAAGGATCGGTCCGAAGGATCGGTCCGAAAGGGGTCCGCCGGGGTGGACCGAAGCCGCGGTCCGAAAGATCGGTCCGAAAGGGGTCCGCCGGGGTGGACCGAAGCCGCGGTCCGAAGTATCGGTCCAAAAGCGGTCCGCCGGGGTGGACTGAAGCCGCGGTCCGAAAGATCGGTCCGAAAGCGGTCCGCCGGGGTGGACCGAACCCGCGGTCCGAAAGGGGTCCGCCGAAGTGGACCGAGTCCGCGGTTCGAAGTATCGGTCCGAAGGATCGGTCCGAAAGGGGTCCGCCGGGGTGGACCGAAGCCGCGGTCCGAAGGATCGGTCCAAAAGCGGTCCGCCGCCGGGGGACCGAAGCCGCGGTCCGAAGTATCGGTCCGAAAGCGGTCCGCCGGGGTGGACCGAACCCGCGGTCCGAAGGATCGGTCCGAAAGGGTCCGCCGGGGTGGACCGAAGCCGCGGTCCCAAGTATCGGTCCAAAAGCGGTCCGCCGGGGTGGACTGAAGCCGCGGTCCGAAGGATCGGTCCGAAGGATCGGTCCGAAGGATCGGTCCAAAAGGGGTCCGCCGAGGTGAACCGAAGCCGCGGTCCGAAAGATCGGTCCGAAAGGGGTCCGCCGGGGTGGACCGAAGCCGCGGTCCGAAGTATCGGTCCAAAAGCGGTCCGCCGGGGTGGACTGAAGCCGCGGTCCGAAAGATCGGTCCTAAAGCGGTCCGCCGGGGTGGACCGAACCCGCGGTCCGAAAGGGGTCCGCCGAAGGGGACCGAGTCCGCGGTCCGAAGTATCGGTCCGAAGGATCGGTCCAAAAGCGGTCCGCCGGGGTGGACCGAAGCCGCGGTCCGAAGGATCGGTCCGAAAGCGGTCCGCCGGGGTGGACCGAAGCCGCCCGGTCCGAAGTATCGGTCCGAAAGCGGTCCGCCGGGGTGGACTGAAGCCGCGGTCCGAAAGATCGGTCCAAAAGGGGTCCGCCGGGGTGGACCGAACCCGCGGTCCGAAAGATCGGTCCGAAAGGGGTCCGCCGGGGTGGACCGAACCCGCGGTCCGAAGGATCGGTCCGAAAGGGGTCCGCCGGGGTGGACCGAAGCCGCGGTCCGAAGTATCGGTTCGAAAGCGGTCCGCCGGGGTGGACCGAACCCGTCGGTCGGTCCGAAAGGGGTCCGCCGAAGTGGACCGAGGCCGCGGTCCGAAGTATCGGTCCGAAGGATCGGTCCGAAAGGGGTCCGCCGGGGAAGTCCGAAGAAGTCCGTCTGTGGACCGAAGCCGAAGGTCCGAAGGATCGTCTGAAGGAGTCCGAAGGGTCCGAAAGGGGTCGAAGGAAGTTCGAAGAAGTCCGTCTGAAGGAGTCCGAAGGGGTCCGTCTGAAGGAGTCCGAAGGGGTCCGTTAAGATGGAGTCCGAAGGGGTCCGTCTAAAGGAGTCCGAAGGGGTCCATCTGAAGGAGTCCGAAGTCCGTCTAAAGGAGTCCGAAGGGGTCCATCTGAAGGAGTCCGAAGAAGTCCGTCTGAGGGAGTCCGAAGGGGTTCGTCTGAAGGAGTCCGAAGGGGTTAGGTTAGGTTAGGTTAGGTTAGGTTAGGTAGGTTAGGTTAGGTTAGGTTAGGTTAGGTTAGGTTAGGTTATGTTAGGTAGGTTAGGTTAGGTTAGGTAAGGTTAGGTAAGGTTAGGTTAGGTTAGGTTAGGTTAGGTTAGGTTAGGTTAATTGAAGGATGGAAGATTAAATGTAAAAAATGTGTTTATATTGAATGAATTGGGAGGGTCGTTTAAATTATATGCAGAAGAATTGGAAATGGGAGTTGGAGATAATGTGTTGTGTGGTATAAGTGTTTGAGTGGAGAATGAGAGTGGGAGTTGAATTGAATTGGAATTAAGTGAGAGGGGTGTGTGAGTGTGAGACTTGAAAAATAGGGGATATTGTGATGGAAGAGGGGAATTGTTTGGAAGTAATGTGTTTATTGTTGGACGTTGGAATGAAGAAGAAGAAAAATTTGAAAAAGAAAAGGAAAAGTGCTGAAACCCGGAATTGAACCGGGGACATTTAGATCTTCAGTCTAACGCTCTCCCAACTGAGCTATTTCGGCTCCGTGCTGTGCCCACGCATACCACCGGCTAGCCACACGTCGCACGATATCACACACACACAGCCTCACTCAGCCCGCTTGTGCACCGCACCGCCTCCAACCCGCCACATGCAAGGCCCATTAGCTCAGGCATTATGTAGCCTCCAGCATCCATCGCCAAGGCGTCCAGGATGCCGCCGAGAACGCCGCCGAGGACGCCGACGCAGTCTCAGAAAGACGCCCAGGACCCCGTCCTACCATCGGGAGCTTGGCAGCTCTTGGGTACCAGTCTCTGGAGATGGTAATTCGGGTCAAGCGTGCTTGGGCGTTACTCCGCTTGGGATGGGTGACCGCTCGCTGCCGTCGCGCCCGGGTACAACCGGCCTTGGTTCGAGTCCGGGTCGGGAGGGGACTGGTTTTCCAGGCTGTCGGAGATGCTCCCTTTTTTTGTGTTCTTTATGTGTTTATCTTTTATGCCATGTTTTTATGTAACTTTGGTCATCAACTTTGGGTACATTGTAAGTGGAAACCCGGAGGAAATAAAAGAAATGACGCCGAAGGGACCACAGGCTTAATGCACTTTTATTGTTGTTGTTGAAATTTTAAATATTTTATTGTTAAATGTTCAAAATCTTTAATAAAGGATATTTCTTAAAAAAAAAAAAAAAAAAAAAAAGTTGGTTAGAGCGTCGTGCTAATAACGCGAAGGTCGTGGGTTCGATCCCCCCCTGGGCCAATTTTTTCACCACTTTTCCACCACTTTTGCACTACTTTTCACCACTTTTCACCAATTCGCACCAATTTGCACCAATTTTCACAACTGCACAACTGCACAAGTGCACCAAGTCACCTAGTCACACTTCCACGCACTTCCAACGCACCTTCGGACGCCCTCCGGACGCCTCGGGCGCAGGCTTCTCTGGACGGCTGGGCTACGGCCGGCTGCCCGCTGCCCGCTGCCCCGTCGGCTCTGCCCCGCCGCGTTACGTATGGCCGGCCGCGAACGACGCTCGCCGCAAGATCCTTCGATAGCTCAGTTGGTAGAGCGGTGAACTGTAGGGGGTCAGCGACACACCGTCGCCTTGCGGGCATCCATAGGTCGCTGGTTCAAATCCGGCTCGAAGGAGTCTCTCTTTTTGGTTTATTTTTCGTTTTTCACTTCACCGGCAGTAAAGACAAAACAAACAACTGCTCCTCATTGAACGTTATGAATCGCTGAATATGAATCGTTCAGTTACCTCCTTTGATCAAGGAAGATGCAAAATGTAAGCCTTGAAGTCCATCCAGCAGAGCTCGGGCTCAAAGAGGATACCGGTACTGGGAATCGAACCCAGGCCTCCTGGGTGAAAGCCAGAAATCCTGCCCCTCCTATCTTTTCTTTCAAAAAAATCCTAATCAACCTAAAAAAAACGTCCTCGCATAACCTAACCTAATCACGCCGCACCAACTTCCCCTGCCGGGTATCGAACCGTGGCCCCCGACAGTCCGCGACAAGCGAGTCCCGTTCGCTCGGGTCAGGTCGGCGAAATATACGGCAGCCGAGCTAGCACAAACTCGTGCCCAAGCCATAAACACGTGAACTTTCAGGGAAAAAATATTGACTAAATTAAAATGTTGTCGGCAGCTTTGCAGATTTCCGTCTTTCCTGTGGGGCTTAATAACCACAGTCCATTCCCAAGCTTTGTCATGCTACAAATAGTATCAGAGAATACTATGCAAGGAAAAACTGGTTACGCCCCGACCGGGAGTTGAACCCCCGTTCTGCCGGACCCGGCTTACTATCCAGCCTCCAGGCACGGAACCCACTGAGCCACCGAGACAACTGAGGAGCAGCACGGTGCAGCGGGATGGCATTAGGCTGGCGGCGTCTCGAAACAACAACGCAATATAATTAAATGGGGACGGCTTAGCATTTACTAGATTTGAGTATCGCTAATCTTGATACAATGCCGGAGATCAAAAATATTTTTTCAAGTAATATTCTAGTCTTGATTCAAAAACAGGCTTTCTCTGGGTGCGCAGTCCGGCTGTCCGCAGTCCGGCAGTCCACGGTCCGCACCGGTGGACCGCCGACCGGACCAATAGACCGCAGTTCAGACCGATAGACCGCGGACCGGTTCATAAGACCGCAGTCCGGCAGCCCGCGATCCGACAGTCCACGGTCAACATCGGTAGACCGTGGACCGAGCCAATGGACCGTGGACGGATCCCTTCGGACTCCTTCGGACCTCTTCGGACCCCTTCGGACGGACCCCTTCGGACTTCTTCAGACAGACTCCTTCGGACTCCTTCAGATGGACCCCTTCGGACTCCTTTAGACGGACTTCTTCGGACTCCATCATACGGACCCCTCGGACTCCTTCTGACGGACCCCTTCGGGCTCCCTCAGACGGACCCCTTCGGACTCCTTCAGACGAACCCCTTCGGACTCCTTCAGACGGACCCCTTTGGACTCCTTTAGACGGACCGCGGTCCGAAGAATCGGTCCGAAGGATCGGTCCGAAAGGGGTCCGCCGGGGTGGACCGAAGCCGCGGTCCGAAGGATAGGTCCCAAAGCGGTCCGCCGGGGTGGACCGAAGCCGAGGTCCGAAGTATCGGTCCAAAAGCGGTCCGCCGGGGTGGACTGAAGCCGCGGTCCGAAAGATCGGTCCGAAAGCGGTCCGCCGGGGTGGACCGAACCCGCGGTCCGAAAGGGGTCCGCCGAAGTGGACCGAGTCCGCGGTTCGAAGTATCGGTCCGAAGGATCGGTCCGAAAGGGGTGGACCGAAGCCGCGGTCCAAAGGATCAGTCCGAAAGGGGACGCCGGGGTGGACCGAAGCCGCGGTCCGAAGTATCGGTCCGAAAGCGGTCCGCCGGGGTGGACCGAACCAGCGGTCCGAAAGGGGTCCGCCGAAGTGGACCGAAGCCGCGGTCCGAAGTATCGGTCCGAAGGATCGGTCCGAAAGGGGTCCGCCGATGTGGACCGAGTCCGCGGTTCGAAGTATCGGTCCGAAGTCCGTCCGGGGTGGACCGAAGCCGCGGTCCGAAGTATCGGTCCGAAAGCGGTCCGCCGGTGTGGACCGAACCCGCGGTCCGAAAGGGGTCCGCCGAAGTGGACCGAAGCCGCGGTCCGAAGTATCGGTCGAAGCCGCGGTCCGAAGGATCGGTCCGAAAGGGGTCCGCCGGGGTGGACCGAAGCCGCGGTCCGAAGTATCGGTCCGAAAGGGGTCCGCCGGGGTGGACCGAAGCCGCGGTCCGAAGTATCGGTCCAAAAAAGCGGTCCGCCGGGGTGGACCGAAGCCGCGGTCCGAAGATCGGTCCGAAAGCGGTCCGCCGGGGTGGACCGAACCCGCGGTCCGAAAGGGGTCCGCCGAAGTGGACCGAGTCCGCGGTTCGAAGTATCGGTCCGAAGGATCGGTCCGAAAGGGGTCCGCCGGGGTGGACCGAAGCCGCGGTCCGAAGGATCGGTCCAAAAGCGGTCCGCCGGGGTGGACCGAAGCCGCGGTCCGAAGGATCGGTCCCAAAGCGTCCGCCGGGTATCGGTCCAAAAGCGGTCCGCCGGGGTGGACTGAAGCCGCGGTCCGAAAGATCGGTCCGAAAGCGGTCCGCCGGGGTGGACCGAACCCGCGGTCCGAAAGGGGTCCGCCGAAGTGGACCGAGTCCGCGGTTCGAAGTATCGGTCCGAAGGATCGGTCCGAAAGGGGTGGACCGAAGCCGCGGTCCGAAGGATCAGTCCGAAAGGGGACGCCGGGGTGGACCGAAGCCACGGTCCGAAGTATCGGTCCGAAAGCGGTCCGCCGGGGTGGACCGAACCCGCGGTCCGAAAGGGGTCCGCCGAAGTGGACCGAAGCCGCGGTCCGAAGTATCGGTCCGAAGGATCGGTCCGAAAGGGGTCCGCCGGGGTGGACCGAAGCCGCGGTCCGAAGTATCGGTCCGAAAGCGGTCCGCCGGGGTGGACCGAACCCGCGGTCCGAAAGGGGTCCGCCGAAGTGGACCGAAGCCGCGGTCCGAAGTATCGGTCCGAAGGATCGGTCCGAAAGGGGTCCGCCGGGGTGGACCGAAGCCGCGGTCCGAAGTATCGGTCCGAAAGCGGTCCGCCGGGGTGGACCGAAGCCGCGGTCCGAAGTATCGGTCCAAAAGCGGTCCGCCGGGGTGGACTGAAGCCGCGGTCCGAAGATCGGTCCGAAAGCGGTCCGCCGGGGTGGACCGAACCCGCGGTCCGAAAGGGGTCCGCCGAAGTGGACCGAGTCCGCGGTTCGAAGTATCGGTCCGAAGGATCGGTCCGAAAGGGGTCCGCCGGGGTGGACCGAAGCCGCGGTCCGAAGGATCGGTCCAAAAGCGGTCCGCCGGGGTGGACCGAAGCCGCGGTCCGGTATCGGTCCGAAAGCGGTCCGCCGGGGTGGACCGAACCCGCGGTCCGAAGGATCGGTCCGAAAGGGGTCCGCCGGGGTGGACCGAAGCCGCGGTCCGAAGGATCGGTCCGAAAGCGGTCCGCCGGGGTGGACCGAAGCCGCGGTCCGAATATCGGTCCGAAGCCGCGGTCCGAAGGATCGGTCCGAAAGGGGTCCGCCGGGGTGGACCGAACCCGCGGTCCGAAGTATCGGTCCGAAAGGGGTCCGCCGGGGTGGACCGAAGCCGCGGTCCGAAGTATCGGTCCGAAAGCGGTCCGCCGGGGTGGACCGAAGCCGCGGTCCGAAGTATCGGTCCAAAAGCGGTCCGCCGGGGTGGACTGAAGCCGCGGTCCGAAAGATCGGTCCGAAAGCGGTCCGCCGGGGTGGACCGAACCCGCGGTCCGAAAGGGGTCCGCCGAAGGGGACCGAGTCCGCGGTCCGAAGTATCGGTCCGAAGGATCGGTCCAAAAGCGGTCCGCCGGGGTGGACCGAAGCCGCGGTCCGAAGGATCGGTCCGAAAGGGGTCCGCCGGGGTGGACCGAAGCCGCGGTCCGAAGTATCGGTCCGAAAGCGGTCCGCCGGGGTGGACTGAAGCCGCGGTCCGAAAGATCGGTCCAAAGGGGTCCGCCGGGGTGGACCGAACCCGCGGTCCGAAAGATCGGTCCGAAAGGGGTCCGCCGGGGTGGACTGAAGTGGACCGAACCCGCGGTCCGAAGGATCGGTCCGAAAGGGGTCCGCCGGGGTGGACCGAAGCCGCGGTCCGAAGTATCGGTTCGAAAGCGGTCCGCCGGGGTGGACCGAACCCGCGGTCCGAAAGGGGTCCGCCGAAGTGGACCGAGGCCGCGGTCCGAAGTATCGGTCCGAAGGATCGGTCCGAAAGGGGTGGACCGAAGCCGCGGTCCGAAGGATCGGTCCGAAAGCGGTCCGTCTGAGGGAGCCCGAAGGGGTCCGTCTGAAGGAGTCCGAAGGGGTCATTAAGATGGAGTCCGAAGAAGTCCGTCTAAAGGAGTCCGAAGGGGTCCATCTGAAGGAGTCCGAAGGGTCTAAAGGAGTCCATCTGAAGGAGTCCGAAGAAGTCCGTCTGTGGGAGTCCGAAGGGGTTCGTCTGAAGGAGTCCGAAGGGGTTAGGTTAGGTTAGGTTAGGTTAGGTTAGGTTAGGTTAGGTTAGGTTAGGTTAGGTTAGGTTAGGTTATGTTAGGTAGGTTAGGTTAGGTTAGGTAAGGTTAGGTAAGGTTAGGTTAGGTTAGGTTAGGTTAGGTTAGGTTAGGTTAGGTTAATTGAAGGATGGAAGATTAAATGTAAAAAATGTGTTTATATTGAATGAATTGGGAGGGTCGTTTAAATTATATGCAGAAGAATTGGAAATGGGAGTTGGAGATAATGTGTTGTGTGGTATAAGTGTTTGAGTGGAGAATGAGAGTGGGAGTTGAATTGAATTGGAATTAAGTGAGAGGGGTGTGTGAGTGTGAGACTTGAAAAATAGGGGATATTGTGATGGAAGAGGGGAATTGTTTGGAAGTAATGTGTTTATTGTTGGACGTTGGAATGAAGAAGAAGAAAAATTTGAAAAAGAAAAGGAAAAGTGCTGAACCGGGGACATTTAGATCTTCAGTCTAACGCTCTCCCAACTGAGCTATTTCGGCTCCGTGCTGTGCCCACGCATACCACCGGCTAGCCACACGTCGCACGATATCACACACACACAGCCTCACTCAGCCCGCTTGTGCACCGCACCGCCTCCAACCCGCCACATGCAAGGCCCATTAGCTCAGGCATTATGTAGCCTCCAGCATCCATCGCCAAGGCGTCCAGGATGCCGCCGAGAACGCCGCCGAGGACGCCGACGCAGTCTCAGAAAGACGCCCAGGACCCCGTCCTACCATCGGGAGCTTGGCAGCTCTTGGGTACCAGTCTCTGGAGATGGTAATTCGGGTCAAGCGTGCTTGGGCGTTACTCCGCTTGGGATGGGTGACCGCTCGCTGCCGTCGCGCCCGGGTACAACCGGCCTTGGTTCGAGTCCGGGTCGGGAGGGGACTGGTTTTCCAGGCTGTCGGAGATGCTCCCTTTTTTTGTGTTCTTTATGTGTTTATCTTTTATGCCATGTTTTTATGTAACTTTGGTCATCAACTTTGGGTACATTGTAAGTGGAAACCCGGAGGAAATAAAAGAAATGACGCCGAAGGGACCACAGGCTTAATGCACTTTTATTGTTGTTGTTGAAATTTTAAATATTTTATTGTTAAATGTTCAAAATCTTTAATAAAGGATATTTCTTAAAAAAAAAAAAAAAAAGTTGGTTAGAGCGTCGTGCTAATAACGCGAAGGTCGTGGGTTCGATCCCCCCCTGGGCCAATTTTTTCACCACTTTTCCACCACTTTTGCACTACTTTTCACCACTTTTCACCAATTCGCACCAATTTGCACCAATTTTCACAACTGCACAACTGCACAAGTGCACCAAGTCACCTAGTCACACTTCCACGCACTTCCAACGCACCTTCGGACGCCCTCCGGACGCCTCGGGCGCAGGCTTCTCTGGACGGCTGGGCTACGGCCGGCTGCCCGCTGCCCGCTGCCCCGTCGGCTCTGCCCCGCCGCGTTACGTATGGCCGGCCGCGAACGACGCTCGCCGCAAGATCCTTCGATAGCTCAGTTGGTAGAGCGGTGAACTGTAGGGGGTCAGCGACACACCGTCGCCTTGCGGGCATCCATAGGTCGCTGGTTCAAATCCGGCTCGAAGGAGTCTCTCTTTTTGGTTTATTTTTCGTTTTTCACTTCACCGGCAGTAAAGACAAAACAAACAACTGCTCCTCATTGAACGTTATGAATCGCTGAATATGAATCGTTCAGTTACCTCCTTTGATCAAGGAAGATGCAAAATGTAAGCCTTGAAGTCCATCCAGCAGAGCTCGGGCTCAAAGAGGATACCGGTACTGGGAATCGAACCCAGGCCTCCTGGGTGAAAGCCAGAAATCCTGCCCCTCCTATCTTTTCTTTCAAAAAAATCCTAATCAACCTAAAAAAAACGTCCTCGCATAACCTAACCTAATCACGCCGCACCAACTTCCCCTGCTGGGTATCGAACCGTGGCCCCCGACAGTCCGCGACAAGCGAGTCCCGTTCGCTCGGGTCAGGTCGGCGAAATATACGGCAGCCGAGCTAGCACAAACTCGTGCCCAAGCCATAAACACGTGAACTTTCAGGGAAAAAATATTGACTAAATTAAAATGTTGTCGGCAGCTTTGCAGATTTCCGTCTTTCCTGTGGGGCTTAATAACCACAGTCCATTCCCAAGCTTTGTCATGCTACAAATAGTATCAGAGAATACTATGCAAGGAAAAACTGGTTACGCCCCGACCGGGAGTTGAACCCCCGTTCTGCCGGACCCGGCTTACTATCCAGCCTCCAGGCACGGAACCCACTGAGCCACCGAGACAACTGAGGAGCAGCACGGTGCAGCGGGATGGCATTAGGCTGGCGGCGTCTCGAAACAACAACGCAATATAATTAAATGGGGACGGCTTAGCATTTACTAGATTTGAGTATCGCTAATC
The DNA here is from genome assembly GCA_038380765.1 of Odontothrips loti. Taxonomy (NCBI): domain Eukaryota; kingdom Metazoa; phylum Arthropoda; class Insecta; order Thysanoptera; family Thripidae; genus Odontothrips; species Odontothrips loti. The sequence continues at coordinate 15,576,370 of CM076254.1, forward strand.
TTGATACAATGCCGGAGATCAAAAATATTTTTTCAAGTAATATTCTAGTCTTGATTCAAAAACAGGCTTTCTCTGGGTGCGCAGTCCGGCTGTCCGCAGTCCGGCAGTCCACGGTCCGCACCGGTGGACCGCCGACCGGACCAATAGACCGCAGTTCAGACCGATAGACCGCGGACCGGTTCATAAGACCGCAGTCCGGCAGCCCGCGATCCGACAGTCCACGGTCAACATCGGTAGACCGTGGACCGAGCCAATGGACCGTGGACGGATCCCTTCGGACTCCTTCGGACCTCTTCGGACCCCTTCGGACGGACCCCTTCGGACTTCTTCAGACAGACTCCTTCGGACTCCTTCAGATGGACCCCTTCGGACTCCTTTAGACGGACTTCTTCGGACTCCATCATACGGACCCCTTCGGACTCCTTCTGACGGACCCCTTCGGGCTCCCTCAGACGGACCCCTTCGGACTCCTTCAGACGAACCCCTTCGGACTCCTTCAGACGGACCCCTTTGGACTCCTTTAGACGGACCGCGGTCCGAAGAATCGGTCCGAAGGATCGGTCCGAAAGGGGTCCGCCGGGGTGGACCGAAGCCGCGGTCCGAAGGATAGGTCCCAAAGCGGTCCGCCGGGGTGGACCGAAGCCGAGGTCCGAAGTATCGGTCCAAAAGCGGTCCGCCGGGGTGGACTGAAGCCGCGGTCCCAAAGATCGGTCCGAAAGCGGTCCGCCGGGGTGGACCGAACCCGCGGTCCGAAAGGGGTCCGCCGAAGTGGACCGAGTCCGCGGTTCGAAGTATCGGTCCGAAGGATCGGTCCGAAAGGGGTGGACCGAAGCCGCGGTCCAAAGGATCAGTCCGAAAGGGGACGCCGGGGTGGACCGAAGCCGCGGTCCGAAGTATCGGTCCGAAAGCGGTCCGCCGGGGTGGACCGAACCAGCGGTCCGAAAGGGGTCCGCCGAAGTGGACCGAAGCCCCGGTCCGAAGTATCGGTCCGAAGGATCGGTCCGAAAGGGGTCCGCTGGGGTGGACCGAAGCCGCGGTCCGAAGGATCGGTCCAAAAGCGGTCCGCCGGGGTGGACCGAAGCCGCGGTCCGAAAGGGGTCCGCCGAAGTGGACCGAAGCCGCGGTCCGAAGTATCGGTCCGAAGGATCGGTCCGAAAGGGGTGGACCGAAGCCGCGGTCCGAAGGATCGGTCCGAAAGCGGTCCGAAAGGGGTCCGCCGGGGTGGACCGAAGCCGCGGTCGACCGAAGCCGCGGTCCGAAAGGGGTCCGCCGAAGTGGACCGAAGCCGCGGTCCGAAGTATCGGTCCGAAGGATCGGTCCGAAAGCGGTCAGCCGGGGTGGACCGAACCAGCGGTCCGAAAGGGGTCCGCCGAAGTGGACGGGGTCCGAAGTATCGGTCCGAAGGATCCCGAAGCCGCCGGGGTGGACCGAAGCCGATCGGTCCGAAGTATCGGTCCGAAAGCGGTCCGCCGGGGTGGACCGAACCCGCGGTCCGAAAGGGGTCCGCCGAAGTGGACCGAAGCCGCGGTCCGAAGTATCGGTCCGAAGGATCGGTCCGAAAGCGGTCCGCCGGGGTGGACCGAAGCCGCGGTCCGAAGGATCGGTCCGAAAGCGGTCCGCCGGGGTGGACCGAAGCCGCGGTCCGAAGAATCGGTCCAAAAGCGGTCCGCCGGGGTGGACTGAAGCCGCGGTCCGAAAGATCGGTCCGAAAGCGGTCCGCCGGGGTGGACCGAACCCGCGGTCCGAAAAGGGTCCGCCGAAGTGGACCGAAGCCGCGGTTCGAAGTATCGGTCCGAAGGATCGGTCCGAAAGGGGTCCGCCGGGGTGGACCGAAGCCGCGGTCCGAAAGGGGTCCGCCGAAGTGGACCGAAGCCGCGGTCCGAAGTATCGGTCCGAAAGGGGTCCGCCGGGGTGGACCGAAGCCGCGGTCCGAAGTATCGGTCCGAAAGCGGTCCGCCGGGGTGGACCGAACCCGCGGTCCGAAAGGGGTCCGCCGAAGTGGACCGAAGCCGCGGTCCGAAGTATCGGTCCGAAGCCGCGGTCCGAAGGATCGGTCCGAAAGGGGTCCGCCGAAGTGGACCGAAGCCGCGGTCCGAAGGATCGGTCCGAAAGGGGTCCGCCGGGGTGGACCGAAGCCGCGGTCCGAAGTATCGGTCCAAAAGCGGTCCGCCGGGGTGGACTGAAGCCGCGGTCCGAAAGATCGGTCCGAAAGCGGTCCGCCGGGGTGGACCGAACCCGCGGTCCGAAAGGGGTCCGCCGAAGTGGACCGAGTCCGCGGTTCGAAGTATCGGTCCGAAGATCGGTCCGAAAGGGGTCCGCCGGGGTGGACCGAAGCCGCGGTCCGAAGGATCGGTCCAAAAGGGTCCGCCGGGGTGGACCGAAGCCGCGGTCCGAAGTATCGGTCCGAAAGCGGTCCGCCGGGGTGGACCGAACCCGCGGTCCGAAGGATCGGTCCGAAAGGGTCCGCCGGGGTGGACCGAAGCCGCGGTCCGAAGTATCGGTCCGAAAGCGGTCCGCCGGGGTGGACCGAAGCCGCGGTCCGAAGTATCGGTCCGAAGCCGCGGTCTAAAGATCGGTCCGAAAGGGGTCCGCCGGGGTGGACCGAACCCGCGGTCCGAAGTATCGGTCCGAAAGGGGTCCGCCGGGGTGGTTAGGTTAGGTTAGGTTAGGTTAGGTTAGGTTAGGTTAGGTTAGGTTAGGTTAGGTTAGGTTAGGTTAGGTTAGGTTAGGTTAGGTTAGGTTAGGTTAGGTTAGGTTAGGTTAGGTTTGGATAAGGAGAGAGTGCAATATGTTAGTCTAGGTTAGTTTAGGTTAGGTTTGTTTAGGTTAGGTTTGTTTAGGTAAGGGTTATTTAGGGAAAAGACACAACGGGGCGAGATAGGGAGGTGCGGCACATGAATTCGGGGTGTTTTTGGACGGAGAAGACGATGGTGAAAGTTTGGAAGTCGTACGACTTCATTTTGATGAAAAAAGTTGAGAAAACAGAGTTTGCGAGTGTGTGGGACGGACAAACATGACAGATTGAAGTGAAGGAGAGTCGATGACATGATTTGGTGAAAGTTGCAGTTTGATTGACACAATATCACAAGGACAGTGGCAGGTTATTGACAAGAGGGATGACGTGACAAGAATTTAATTGATTGGAAAATCAAGGGTCGCGATAGGTGAATTAAACGCGACATGATTAGGTTAGGTTAGGTTAGGTTAGGTTAGGTTAGGTTAGGTTAGGTTAGGTTTGGATAAGGAGAGAGTGCAATATGTTAGTCTAGGTTAGTTTAGGTTAGGTTTGTTTAGGTTAGGTTTGTTTAGGTAAGGGTTATTTAGGGAAAAGACACAACGGGGCGAGATAGGGAGGTGCGGCACATGAATTCGGGGTGTTTTTGGACGGAGAAGACGATGGTGAAAGTTTGGAAGTCGTACGAATTCATTTTCATGAAAAAAGTTGAGAAAACAGAGTTTGCGAGTGTGTGGGACGGACAAACGTGACAGATTGAAGTGAAGGAGAGTCGATGACATGATTTGGTGAAAGTTGCAGTTTGATTGAGAAAATTTCACAAGGACAGTGACAGGTTATTGACAAGAGGGATGACGTGACAATTATTTAATTGATAGGAAAATCAAGGGTCGCGATGGGTGAATTAAACGCGACATGATTAGGTTAGGTTATTTTAGGATGTGTTAATTTAGGTCGATGTAAAATTAGGATGACAAGAGATTTAATGACAGGGGGCATCGGAAGAGTGCAGACAAGGATTAAAATCGTGTGAATGTGAATTAAAATTAAATTGAACGCAAAGGATCATGTTGAGAATCACAGGGTCAAAGACATGGATTACGATAGGGGAATTTTAATGCGACATGATTAGGTTAGGTTATCATAGGATGTGTTAATTTAGGTAGTCGTGACAGAGTGAATAAAGATTGATGATCAAGGGGACAGTCACAGGGTAATCACATAGGGATTATCATGAGACATGTGATGGATATATTTTAATTTTAAAGAAGGGTCATTAAGTCGTATTTTGCATAAGAATAAGTTGGCATTATGGGGACAACATTTGTTGGAATAATATTGAATGGCAGCATGTATCAGGGGAGTCACAGTTAGGACATTGATCACGGGGAGAGTCACATAATGAGTGACGGTGTGGAACACAAGATGAGAAACAAGGATTGCGATAGGTGAATTTTAATGCATGATGAGTAGGTTAGGTTATTATAGGATGTGCTCATTTAGGTCGATGAACATGAAGAAGACAAGAGATTTCATTTCGAGAGGAATTTTTGGAAGAAGAGAGAAGTATTATTAAAATGTTAGACAGGGTAATTTCAACACAGAGAGAGAGTCACGCGATAGGTGAAAATAGGTATTGAAGGATAGGTTCATTGAGGTAGTTATGGCATGGAGAATAAAGAGTGGTGATGATGATGATGATGAAGGGGACAGTCACATTGGAAAGACAGACATAAGGATAATCATCATCACGAGTCATGTGATGGATTTTTCGAAGAAAGATCAAAAATGGGGGGGGGGGGAATAGTTTTTGAGAATTAACATTAAGGTGGAGAGACGACGAATTAGAATGCGACAATATTATTAGGTTTGGTAATTTAATGATGTGTTGATAAAGCTTTAAAAAATAATCACAAGGAGGACAGATGCAAGTAGTATTTCATATGGCATGGGGAATGACAACAAGTGATCGGTCGCTTCTAGGACTGAGAGTTGCTGTCAAAATCGCGAGTCACTTCTAGCACTGAAGGGAGAGGAGGAGTCACTTGTATCATTGAGGGGATCATCTATCATACGCGGGAGTCGCTTCTATCTATCACTGGGAGTGTCGTCTGTCAAGGGCGAGAGTCGCTGTCAAGGGGGAGTGTCGCTGCTATCACTGAGAGTAGCTGCTGTCAAAATCGGGAGGCAGTTGCGGCTGTCAAGAGCGAGAGTCGGTTGTAACATTCAGAGTATCTATCATAAGTAAGAGTCGCTTCTATCACTGAGATCATCTGTCAAAATCGAGAGTCAGTTGCAGCACTGAGAGCGGCGGCTGTCAACAGCGCGAGTGGCTGTCAAGAGCGATTGTGTCGCTGCTATCACTGAGAGAAGCTGCTGTCAAAATCGAGAGGCAGTTGTATCATTGAGGGTATCTGTCATAAGCGGGAGTCGCTTCTATCACTGCGGGTGGCTGTCAAAATCGAGAGTCGCTGCTATCACTGCGGGTAGCTGTCAAAATTGAGAGTCAGTTGCAGCACTGAGAGTGGCTGTCAAAATCGAGAGTCGCTTCTAACACTGAGAGCGGCTATCATAAGTAAGAGTCGCTGCTATCACTGCGGGTAGCTGTCAAAATTGAGAGTCGCTGCTATCACTGCGGGTAGCTGTCAAAATTGAGAGTCGCTGCTATCACTGCGGGTAGCTGTCAAAATTGAGAGTCAGTTGCAGCACTGAGAGTGGCTGTCAAAATCGAGAGTCGCTTCTAACACTGCGGGTAGCTGTCAAAATTGAGAGTCGCTTCTAGCACTGCGGGTAGCTGTCAAAATCGAGAGTCGCTTCTAACACTGAGATTATCTGTCAAAATCGAGAGTCAGTTGCAGCACTGAGAGTGGCTATCATAAGTAAGAGTCGCTTCTAACACTGAGATTATCTATCATAAGCGGGAGTCGCTTCTATCACTGCGGGCAGTTGTCAAAATCAAGATTCAACCTTTGGGCGCGCCGGCCGTTTTTTTCTAAGTCCAGTGTTTAAGGTAAGGTGGTCGTCGTCGTCGTTTTTGTCTAGTTGTAAGGCCGTCGCCGCCGCCACCGAATCGGAGCTGAGCGCCTGGCAGAGCAGGCCGGCGCACGAGCACTGACGCCAGATGGGCTGCCTACCTGCCGGGCGGCAACGGAGCAGAGGTGGCAGGCTGTGGGTTGTGTGGTGTGGTCTGCGACAGATGACGTGAATGCGGCGTGATTAGGTTAGGTTAATGAAGTGATTTCTTTTTTCTTTTTTGATATTCCACGGTGGCTTATCGTGCCTTGAACCATTGGCACGGGTACAAATGTCCAAAATGGCTGATTGTACTCTCCGCCGTGGGCACGCCGGTGGCGCACCAGCAGTGAAGCGAGATGGGCTGCCATTTTTTATTTATTTTCAACAGTCCAGCGTGTCCTCCTCTGCGGGTGGCTGATGCCCCCGCAATAAGGGCTCTTGATTGGAACTACTACTCTGTTTTGGTTAGGTCCCAGTATGAACGTGTGATGATGTTATCGCTGTTGTATATTGTTCTACAAGGCTCCATTATTTCAAGCTCGAACAGTGTCACATGTCCAACCACTTCTTTCCTCCTTTCGTGTGTTGTAAGGTTTAATAATATTACTGATAGTGCGTTTGTTTCTGGTCACATTTTTATTTTTTAAAAAAGGTATATATATAAATGGAATGAAAATTAATTAAGGAGAAACAACAACACTTCTGTTCATTACTGCAGCGTCGAAAGTCGGTCTTCAGCCTCAGCTGCGAAGAGCACGGCCTCCTGCCTCAGCTGCAACTGAAAAATGAAATGAAAAATATTGTAGTGCTGAAAAAATGCTATGATCTGTGGTGATTAATGAAGCAGCAGAGAGGGTCTGGACCGTCTTGAGCCCCATGTTCAGGATGAGCTTGGCGCGCTCCTGTTGACGGGAGAAATAAGAAGAAATTGTCATGCCGAAACGTCGTTATTATTATTATTATTATTATTATTATTAGTAGTAGTAGTATTGTTAAAAATCAGGCTTACCGGTGTGACGTGTCTGAGAACGATCAGAGGTGCCAATTCATCATCGCATGCGTCAGCCAGCTTCCTGGCCATTACCATCGCCAGTGGAGGGTACCACCAAATTTTCCCCAAAGCCTTCAAAAACATATCAGAAGGTGAATAATTATAATAATAAACGAATCATCTTTTCCGTGCATGAGTGTTCAACTGAGAGGTCATTGTATAATAATAATAATAATAATAATCCCAAAAAGATACCCCCGCGTGCGAGATGAGTGAGTGAGTGAGTGAGTGACTGACTGACTGACTGATCGATTGTTTCACCCACTTCCCGACGTCCTAGCGACTTCCGGTTTGCGGCGTCGGCTTCGTCGCATCGACAATTGGGAACGTCAAAATCCTCACAATTTCATTTTTCCCCCGGGGACCGTGCTTAAATCGGCTCCAAACCCCTTGGCAAAAGAAAAAAAAAAGCGAAGGGAAGTCAGGATGGCGCGCCACCCCGG